>JANFOE010001348.1:0-261275 GCA_025667525.1 Glebionis coronaria | reverse complement strand
CATAGCTATTTGTTACAGATTTGTAACACAAAACTTTGTTCTTGGCCATGAACTTAAAGGCTTAAACCGTTGCAATATAGTAACTACATGTAAACATATAACCTGCTACCTTGTTTCTATCCCATGACATACAAAGCAATTATTATCTCTATAACTAACATAGAGTCTAAGACTATACTCTACTAATAGGTTATGCTGGTGTTTAATCCTACTGAATTTTTGCTTTTTCGTCACCTGTTGTTACGTGTTTGGACAAGTTTTTTTGACTCTGGATCGTAATTGACTTGAAACACGTGAGTTAACTTCTGGCTACTTACAGGTGCTACACATATGGATAATGATTGAAGCAATTACATTGATGGATCATATTCAAGCAAGTGAAATCCATCCTCAAGTGAGACCAACCTAAAGCCGCATTTGTGTTTAGGTCGTACCTGTAACCACAAAAACTGATCAGATATGATTCCAGCAAATTTCTCAATAATTCTACAAATGTTTAGTTCATTAATACATCATGATAAAAATTGATGAACTTTCCTAACGGACATACCAGCTGACATGCCCAAGGTATTAATGAAGTGCAGCTTGCAAAATGGTCATCGGAACATTCTGAATTATCTTATGTGTGTTGGAGAACAAAGAAAACCTGACGCATTTGATCCAACCACTGCAAGGTCACAAACAGTACAAAGTTTCCCTTATTGGGAAAGAACAAAGTGTCAAGTGCAGTATGTCCATAATACATCCTTCTTCCCATACATATAGGGACGTAAGTTGTAAATGACACTCTTATTTTATCCTCTAATAATCATATTGTTGTTAATACATATACGTACTTATTCAGGCACAATCTCAAGAGCAATGTAACATAGACTAACCTGCTTGCTTTTAGTTCCTCCATGTCAGTTCTCACTGTCATAAACTCTAGAACTTTACGATTGGCCTCATTAACCCTTCCACAAAGAAAAATAAGGTACTTAAACCAATAAATTTATAATACCTTGCTTCTCACAAGGTAACTACTGTTTAGTCAAATTTCGTCCGGAAAAAGACAATTTGACTCTGGTCCTGCTAACTTCAAGATTGATACAGGTCTATGGTGGTGAAGCTCGAATTCCCAGCTTTACACAAACTGTTTCCACAAATTGAAGACAAAAAGATCCTTGCCTCATCTGTGGAAAGGGCTCAAATAAAAAGGAAAGCTTCTTTATCTCCAGTCGTTGATTAGTATGTCAAGCCAATGGTATGCGCCATAACATAAAACATGGTATTCAAGAAATTATATAGTTTGCTTAAATAATAAAATAAAGGGACACATGTAATGAATGACTCATGCTTTTTCTACATTTTATCTGCGAACCCGGTCCATTGTTGCTCCTGAAATTAAACTGATTTTTGTGGCAGGTTTATAGGTATCTTTCGATTCATATATGATCATGTTTTTTCCGCGTTTTCCCAAAGTGCTTATGCAGATCCTTCTAAGAAATGGAAATTGGGTGTTGTATGTCTCCAACACTTTCAAATGAAAGTTGATGCTTCAGCTAATACTTCATTGCAATCTTTCGGCATTGTGTTCACTTCATCACTAAAACAAAATGGTTTCTTTTCCATCGCGACAATTGCTTTGAAACAATAGCTGCAATTAGAAAAAAAACTTGATTGTTTTATTGAATTATTTTAATATGTATGAGATTAGTGATAATTGTTTGATTGCAATAGTTGACTATATTTTTACCTGTAAACAGATCCTGGTTGCGGTCTGTGCTTTCTACATTTGGGTAAGGCACCGTCGTCTGGTTGTCACTGGATATTTTGCTTCATCTGGTTGGAATGCAGACTTTCAATCTGCAAACAATACAAAAGTGGAGAACGATAATTCTGAATCATTTGACCCTTTTGTAGTTCATGAAACTAATCTATCCGCCCACATGGATTTTGTTTTTGGACAGATGGAAGGGCTAAAAGACAGAAAACCGAACGATGATTCATACCTGTTTCCTTCTGCAGATAAATATTGGACTAAAGATGACCTTTTGGGGTAGATGGAAGGTCTAGACAACCAAAAAAACGAAAGCTCATTCAAATCCTTTCCCTCCTACTGGCGCATATTGGGCTCAAGATGAGTTTTTGCCAACACAACCTCTGCAAGTTTTCAGTAAGCTGATTTGTTGGATCCACTTTAGTTTCCTGGACACTAAAAGACCATATTGTTTTCTGCAACTGTCTTTTATTTGTAGTGAAGAAGTTGTTTTCCGTCCTCATAACAAAGTTAGTTTTGGCATTAATCATTGTATGTGAAGTAGTTACTCGTATGCAGCAGATATAAAATCTTCATTCTGCAATTCATTTTAAGTTACTGGCAAATAATGACTAAAACTTGTAAAATTAATCCAAATTGGTTTTAATCCTATTATCATGATCCGAAAATCGCTTACCCTTTATCCAAACAGTCTCAAGTTATGGTCTTTGAACTAACACTTTCTTCTTCGTGGCACAAGATGGAGAAGGTGATAGCGGGTTTGCAGCAAATCCTGTAGCGGTTGTGGCTGGCGGTGTATCTTGTTTTTTATCCCTGTTTGGACGCTGATATTCACTAAATCAGTGCAAAATTTGATTTTATATAGAAAACTTCACACTAATTCCTGTAGAGTTGTTGAACAAAAATTCGTTACCAACACTGTAAGCCGATATAATAACTGACTTACCAGCAACCTCATGTTGAGTTTTTCGCTTTCGAGTAAATGCACACTCCTACCGTACACCAATTTCCCTACCATAAAAAATGTACATAATTACAAACGTTCATAAAAAATGGTGAAATTTATACACATGTGAAAGAGATTAATACAAGTGTATTACCAGTAGGGACAGTTCCTTCCTCTAGAGATTAATACACATGTGAAAGAGATTAATTTATACACATTGTTGCATTTAAAACATCACCAGTGTTATAATGGCCATTCATGAAATTACAAACTAATCTTATAATGGCCATTACTATTGTACAAAACATTATCTCAAATCAATATCTTACCTGGATAACAGAAACATCTATTTTACATTTTACAATTGAGAATAGATCGATATCACTTTTACTTTTACATCTAAATAAATTTTGAATAAAATAATTAAATTAGGGTTCATGCATCAGGAAATCTGGCAAATCCTTTACACTTTGGGTCGGGTCATTTTAGGCTCAAAAGGCTGCTGATCCTAGACTGGTTAAGAATATATTGTCCTTCTGCTGGACTGGAATTGCATAGCTCAAAGCAAGCTACAATAAATTTCTAAGAAAGCTAAAGAAAATCCAGAGAATATATAATGCACACAATTTGGATAATTTTATGGTTGGTGCCTCGTCGATAAATTCTCTTTTAGCTCGGATAAAGTCTTTGGACTACCACAAGTCCAAAATCAGTTCACTTTTTCATACATAGAAAAAGATACGAAAATAACTTTAATGTCGCACATCTAAACACCCTCGTATTGAAAAGATTAGGCAATGAAAATAGTGTCGGAGTAGCTCATACCTAGTGCTTATGATTTGTAAGTGGGCGCACCTCAAGTCATGAACAACCCCTTATTGTAGGGACCAAGCACTCGAGATTCTGTAACAGCTTAAGCCATTCTTACCCTCTTAGCTTTCACTCCATTAAGTAGAACCTGTAACCAAATCACATAGATCTACCGCATGCTTTATTGCTAAAACTTAACCATACCGCAAAAGATTAATTACACTACACCATAAGCTAATTGCATCACAATATAATAAAAACAAATTAATAAGAATAACATTTCACCTTCAAATATGTTAAAGATCAATTTGAAATACCTTATGACGGATCGCACAAGAAACAATCAATCCTAAATCAAAGCTAGGGAAGATGTATGTTATATTATGGTAGCAGATGCATCTTGATCAGAACGAACAGCCTGATGATCATGTTTAAAAAACAAACTATTAAAAACATGACATAATAAAAATTCGACATATTGTGCAGATATGCACGTTTCAATGTCATATTATGGGTTACGTAACTAATTAAGTGGTACCTAACTTTTGCAAATGATACAAAGAATCGTTCATGATGTTGTGACTGAGAGGGTCTCATAATATTTTTGTGGTACCTGAATTATGCGATCTGATTTTGTAGGCTCTCAACAATGCTTCACGAGGCTCCACTCCCCTGAATAAGTAACCTACGTGGCATTTATTTTATTAGAAAGAGTGAGTTCGTATGCTGTGTCTGAGTGTACCATCGACTATAGATACATATGACTATGGCAGTATTCACATCTGCCTTTTGCTTGGAGTTCATTATATGCTCCAAAGTTGAACTTTGAAAGAATAAGATCACAAACCTGGAGAAAAACTAAAATCACCTAAGCCACTTTTTGCTGCTGAATTTAAGTTCTCCATGAACTTTAACTGTTGTGGCTTCATTTTTTCTGCATTTAATAAAATTAAAAACCTGATATCAATATAATAGCATAAATCCTATTACAAAATATAAACAAACAATGTACCATCATGGCAGCTTGTCTCTCATGAGCTTTTGCTTTTCTATTGTCACTGTCAGACATGGAAGCCCTGTTACTTGTATCATTAGTCCGCCTGGGATGAGATAAATGAGTAGTGACAAGTGCAAGGCTAGAGTATGTTATAAGAATGCCATCAGAGGCACATGACACAATGATGTTATAAGATTTCAATAGCTTACCTGCCTAGCGATCGGCGATCCTGGTGTCCGCGTTCCATATATTATACCTGTTTTTTATACATGTCATAAGGGTATCCTTGCTTTATAACTGAATCTAATTTGTTTTCGTAAATCATAATCTCCTACATACCAAAAGTAAGAAGTTTAAAAAAAATCATCTAGCAAATATCTAGAACCAAACAATGATATAAGAACTGAAAAGACTAACATACCTCTGGCCGAAAGCGTGGTATCCAGATGATAAAATTCAGATGATGGGTTTTTTTGCAATTAAACTAATAAGAAACTAATATAAGATATGAATAAGCTACCTTCTCTACAGTCTGTATAAAATATTATGTCCATAAACACTGAATCGGAGAAAAACACATTAGGGTTATGGTAAAAAAATTACGATGACCATCGTTAGTGTTAGGTTTACCTGTGTTTTGAAGAAAAAAAAATACGTGAATGATAAGTAGACCATTGGGATTTATGATAAAAAAAACTTATGATCATAGTTGTGGTTAGGGTTTACCTGTGTGTTTAGAGAAAAAAATCATGAATGATATTTTCTTGTGAATGAAGATACATAGAACCGAATATATGATATATTTTTGGGCTTTTATTTATCCGAAACTTTATAGAAAATAAGCGTATGTTTTATAGAAAATCAGATTTTGGGCGGATTTTTGGGAAATTCTGGTAAAAAAATTAAAAGTTTCTAAAGATAAAGATGTATACTTACGAATGTTAGTATTTTTATTATAGGAATATATTGCATCTTTGTAGCCAATGAGATAATGCCACGTAGGATATGAGGTGGCGCCATTTTATTTTCCTATGTCAAACTTAGCCCCATATATATATTATAGATATATATATATATATCTATATCTATATATATATATATATATATATATATATATATATATATATATAAATATATATATATATATATATATATATAATATATATATATATATATATATATATATATATATATAGTGGAGTGCTAAATGCAGAACCCATTTTTTTATACAGAACATACAAAACTAACTTTTTACTCCTAATAATACATAATGTACATTAATATAATGCAACATGGCAATTCTGTAAATAATTACTCCTCAATTAAAAGAAATAAAAGATATAAAGGGTAAATAGGGTAATTTAACTCCCCATAAATATAGCATCCAAATAAATAATCAGTTATCACTCATCACATCATTCCTCCATATCTAAAAACACGATTGTTTAAATATTCATCTCCATCACAAAAACCCCAATAACTTGTGTAAGATCTGAAAATATACATCCTATTTACTTTCGATCTGAAAAAAGAACAGATATGTTATCTCCTCGTATACAACCGATCTAACGTCTCCCACAGTCCCAACGCGTGCCCATTACGATATGTCGTCTCTAGCAGTGCCCTATTTGGTGATAGTGGTATTCGCTATATAATGAAGCCGAACAAATAAAGGAGGTTGCTGATTTCAGATTTTTTTTAAGACTAGCGCCGACATTCATATATCAAGTTTCAATTGGTTATTGATTCTTTGAGGCCACGTAAACATATAAGCATAAATTAATCATATATATTTTTAACACCAGTATTTACTTGATCAATTTATGTTATATTTAAATAAAAATCATAGTTGTAGCAATTCATTTGTGCAGAGAGTTTGCATTGGTGAGTAGTCAATAGTAATACAATTATTTTAGATTATTTGTAGGGAATCTTAGTTTTACAAATTAGCATAAATGTTTTACATTTGGTAATAGTACTAGTATTTACAGTATGAAAGGAATTAATTTCTTCCTAAAAAGTCAATAGAACTAATATTTGTCGAAGTCTTAAATAAATGACTCTTTTTCACTGCTGATGCATGCTATTGTTCGGTCATTTTTTTGTTTTTATTATTGTTTATAGAAGTGGTGACATGATGATAGAAATTATTTTTTCTATTGGTTTGACTAGCGCCAGTATGATGGCAACAATGTATTTAGTTTTATCTTATCTCTTTTTTTATATATTTTTTGGGATGAAGTTGTATTAAACAAAGAAAATTATAGTAATATCGAAAGGTTTGAGAGTTTTTTACGCTTGAATAAATTAAAATACATGTGTGTTTTAATAAAAAAAATAGTCAAACTTATTATTTCAATACCACTAGATAATATCTGAATGGATATCTATCTCATCAACCGAACTAAGGATATATACGTTTTGTTTCAGGGGATGGCTCAATCATAGAAATGGCAGGGGTACGTGATAAAGATGATTAACGGATAAATTTATGTTTTTGGATGGTATACACATATGTTTTCGAAGTGGGACATACATGTTTTCGAAGCCGGACATATATGTTTTCGAACACGTGCATATATGTTTAGAAGGCGTGCATGATTTTTCTCTTTTAATCTAGTGTACCTTTATATTTAACAAAATACATTTGTTTGAATTGTATTTCTATTGATATCAAATGTGGTGTATTGTATTTATGTTTTTACTTTTGTTATAAATTTAGATATTACATGTATGTATTTATGTTTTTTGTTATGAACTTTCATATGATGAACAATTATACACTAAAAAGTATGTGTAATTACTATGTTAAATTTAAAACAAGTTGAGGCAAAAAGTTGTAAAAAGGAGCGTTACTAAAAAAAATAAAAGATTCCATACGACATATCTGTAATATTAAAAAAAGTTGTATATTGGAAAAATGATCAGAACAAAAAAAAATCCAAAATCAAAGGGTCTTAAAAAGAACGTTTTTTGATTTAAAATTAAAAAGAATGGTAAAATGTGTTTTCCAACTATACCCTTTTGATATATGAAAAAAATCTAATATAACTAAATAAATTATAGATATTTTCAAAAATTCCATTTTGCATTAATGTGTTGTACATCATGCATTATAGTGAGTACAAAGGTGGTTCTGTAAGTTCTGTACCAAAAAAGAGGTTTTGCAAATAGCGCGCCCCTATATATATATATATATATATATATATATATATATATATATATATATATATATATATATATATATATATATATATATATATATATATATATATATATATATATATATATATATATATATATATATATATATATATATATATATATATATATATATATATATATATATATATATATATATATATATATATATATATATATATATATATATAGGTTAATGTGGTGTAATTGTTTAAAATTATTAAAATGAGAAGTAATTTGAACCATTAGATTTGTTAATTGGTACTTGATGAAATTAATGATGAATAGATGAATGATATTTAATTTAAAGAGGTTTTGTCATAACAATATTATGTCTTAAATGCTCTTATTTAACAAAATTTAATTTTAAGCTTAAATACAACTTTTGATATAAAAAATCACGTCGTTTTCAAATCACAATTTCAAGACAGGTTCATGATACACATTAATTGATGTGCCTTCTTTATTATACGTGTAACATTCTTAACATTGTTTAATGATACGTTTTAATTTCATTAATACGTTTGTTTTAGCTAAACTAGTTAAATTCATGTACCTTTTTGTATTATATGTATACTATCTTTAAGTCTTTAACACTATTTAATGATACATAATGAATATTATATGATACACTCTTATAGGCTTATTTAAATATTGACGGTCGGAGCAAAACAATGTACAATAACTTGTGATTAATAAAATTGACAATCTAAACATCACCTACCTACTGATACCCAAATAAATATTCTACAAACAACACCCAACATTGGAATTTGGATACAATGATACAAAGTACTACACAAAATAAAACTCATACAATGATACATATGAAGAGTACTACACAAAAGAAATCTCATACAATGATACATATAAACAGTACTATACAAAAGAAAACAAATACACTTTTGCAACTAATATACTATGACTTTCGTTTCCGGATTGAAGGTCACAACTATTGGTTCGTTTATGCTACACACAATGAATATTAAGGTATTTTTCTCATACATCCAACAGTGGCTAATACACAAAGCAGCGGTTGAGATTCCAATATAGAGTCGGGTATGAAGATGACAGCAACACAATTTCGTTTTATGATTGTTTCGACGTTCATCGGAAACCATATAAGTCACAAAAATCGTAGATCCGACAATAACTTGTCACAAGTTGTTTGTTGGTGTATTCAAATGTTGCGAGGTCGTAATAGTGGTACCGGTAACAAAAAGAATGGAACACTATTATTGAGGGTAAGGAAACTCAGCTGTGTCTTTTTTGAAGGTTTATTATAGAGCCGACGGCAAGATTCAACGAAAATGATGAGTATTTGACAAAAAAAATTAAGAATGGAGAATTAAATTTTAGAGAAGAAGTATGAGATGGGTTATAGAGAGTGACGACATTTATAGATTTCTAGAGAAACTAATGGAGTCATTAATCATAAAAAAGTTAATATTAATTTTAATTTTCTTTTAAATGTATTAATATCATCTCAACTCAAATAAAGGATCTAAAGGTTCAAAAAGCTTTTCACTTTAACAATTTTAAGACACTACACTACTTTAACTAAATTATATATATATATATATATGTATATATATATACATACATATATTGTTAGCCTCAAAATATTGAGTCAAACGAGAATGTTCGGTCATATGTTTATTATGTATCGTATTTTAGAATGTTGTAATAGGTAGTAGGTTAGTCGTGTTTTACGGACTTAACTTTAAGCTAATGTTCATTCATAAGTAACTAAAGCCTAAAAGGAAAGCCCGGCCCAAACATATAGTCCATAATCAAGCCCACATGTAGGGGACTATAAATACCCTTCCTAGCATGTTAGGAAGGGTGTTGGTTCATTATTCTCATTCTCTCTAATCTAATATTCACCAAGTTCCAACCATTCTCTCTCTAGAATTCATCTATCTTCTATCTACCTTTCTTGTTTAATCCACATATTATATGTGTTGGAAATACGTTTTTACGTATTTAGAAAGGATCGGTCACTCCAATGATATTGGGCTCGTGATCCAATATAGTCCATATAGCCCACGTGTAGGGTGGGCTATATAAACCCCCTCCTAGCATGTTAGGAGGGGTTGGTCATTTCACTTCACACACAATTCAATCTAATATTTCATTTTCTCTCCAACCTCTCTCTAGTTTCTCTCTCTACATCTTCATCTATCTTTCTATCTCTTTAGATAATCACAACACAAGGATAATCCAAGGATTTAGAGGACCTACAAATGGTATCAAGAGCCTTGGTTTGATTGGTTTTGTTCTTGTGTTCTTGATTTTGTGTTTTGATCATCCAACCCACGTCCAAAATTATTTTTTGTGTTTTTATGCTTTAATCTTGATATACGTTATCTAGTTATTTGTTGTAGTGATTTTGGTATCTTGGTTTTGGTTAAAAACACAAAAGTTCTTGGATCAATCGTTCAAAATTTCTTGGTTTTTCATCATTCCGAAATTCTAGCAAAGGTCACCATCGGAAAGTACAACTGAGAGGAACTTGATCGCAATAACCAGCTGGTTCCACATTGCGATCACTGTATTACGACACCTTATTCCGATCTGAGCATTCCGATCGAGCATTGCGATCTGGGATTCCGACGGGTTTAAGGGATCCTTGTGTCGTCACTCTGCCCATTTTATTTTAGCTACATTCCGATCTGGACTTTCCGATCTGGACATTCCGATAGTGACATTCCGATCTGGTCATTCCGATCTGGACATTCATATAGTGTGACATTCCGATCTGGACTTTCCGATCTGGACATTAAGATAGTGTGACATTCCGATCAAACATTCCGATGGGTAATATTGTGATGGGTATTGCGATGGTTATTCCGATGGGTATTCCGACGGATTAAATTTGAGGATTCCGATACAGTGACAAGTATTTCAAGATTTTTCAAAAACGTGTTTTGTGTGTAATTTTGTCTTGGAATTTTTGGTTTATCGAGAACAATTATTAGGGGATTTTAACATTATTTCTCGACTTCTACTCACAACAACAAACACAATTACTTTCTTTCATTGATCGATCGACAAGTAATCCTTACTTTCATTTATCATCGATTTTTAATGGATTCGTTGAAATCGACATCTCGAGAGGGAGACTTGCATCTCATGCAAAACACAGCTAGAGAAAGTGGTATAACGTTCTTTCGACTACTCCAGTCTCATCTAGTGACCATTTCTTGGTTTCAAGGAGGAAGAGAATTTCTAACACTCTTCGGTCAAGATCGTTATATATTCATCGATTCCATATTCCTCAACTTGAACCAACTAGCTGAGCAACTTCACAAAGAAGACTTTAATCATTCTGCATCAGCATCTGCATATCAAGCTCTAGTGACACAACTTACGCACTTCTTCAAATTCAACATTCTTAAGTCTGATAATTCAGGGATATGTCAATCATTTCTTCAGTACACACAAACGGAAATTAAAGAGTTCCGTGGTACATTGTTGAAATTAATGATTTCGGTCTCGTGTTCGATTTATGAAAGATCTCGACTTCAGCAAGAGTATGATAATGGAGTGCAAGAATCTACGATGCAGATGCAAGAGGATAATGATCATAAGGTTGAAAACTTGGAACCTAAAGATTGCAAGAGAAAGGATTCGGGAGGAAAGCATGATACAAGCAGCATGTCAGGGATTGATGACACCATACCCGTATCTGACGAAGAGGCTACTAACACGGTACACAGGAATGTGGTATATGATGTTCATGCCGATGAACCACCGCATGTTGCGCATTCCGAACCTAATTATGACAAACATGGGATGGAAAAGGGTGATAGTTTTACCACTTCAGATTCATCCGATGTGAGTCAAAATAGGAGAGAAATTGTTCAGAATGCTATAGTTCATCATGATAAATGCTTTATGACTGCTTCTCTAACCGATTCTGATTCCAAGATTAAAGAGCTTGAAACAATTTTAGCTCAGCAATCTAAAGCTCTTGAGGATGCCAAAATTGAATTTTCGAAGAAAACAGATAAATTTGAAAAGTATTTTGAAAAACTTGAAAATTCAAACGTTGTTCTTGAAATAAAATTAAATCAAAAAATTCAAGATTCTAAAGCTGAAAAAGATAATTTTGTGAGACAAATTAAGTCGCTTGAATTTAAGTTGGCATCCCAAGATGAATTGCTCAAAGAGAATGAGACTTTAAAGGCTCATGTACAAGAAAAGGTTTTTGCTATAGCTGCGTTGAAAAACGAGTTAAGGAAAACTAGAGGACCTAGTGTGGACACTAAGCTTGAAAAACCATCAATCTTGGGGAAACCGCCTACAAATCAGTTCGTCAGACAACCGACTGTCAGACAACCTACTGCATTTAGATCCGAGCGACCACAATCCTCGAGACCGCGGTTTGCCTCCCAAGTTGATTTGGTTCACTTTCCTAGACCAGTCACTCCACCATCTAGGCCCAATGTGACTAAAACAGCTTTTGCAAGACCTAATCACATGATTGCCTCTACTTTCCCTAGACATAGTCCAAAGAATACGTCTCGAACTAGTTCAAATGACGTTCGCCATAAATTTGGTCTAAGGGAAGCTATTCAGAAGACACAAGTAAGAGATAGGAATTTTAAACCTAGTCAGATGCCTTCTAGGTTACCCAACACTGCTAACCGTAGCATATCATATCCTAGAAGCATCAATCAATCATCCAGGAATTCTAGATCTTACTCGGACATTAAATATGCTACTTGTAAAACATGTCGGAAATGTGTCTTTAAAGCCAATCATGATTCTTGTGTCAAGAAATTACTTAATGAGGTGAACTCCCGTGCTAGACTTAAATCCCAGTGGGTGGCTAAAATAAAACCCATGGGTAAAATGTGGCGCCCCACTGGTAGAACTTTCACTCTTGTAGGAAACGAGTGCCCTTTAAGTAGGATAGTCTCTGATTCTACTAAGACTACTAGGGAGGAAATTGAAAAGGAGGATACATCACTTAAGCCTGAACTTAAGGTTTTCTATAAAAGGAAACGTTTGCCAGCTAAGATAAGTGAATCCTCTCCTCAGGTCACCTCTAGCACAAGAAAAGAAAATTGTGAACCCCCACTTGCTTCTAAGATAGATATCGCTAACCCATATCAAAGCATGCAAAATCCTAATGAGAATGCAGGTACCAAAGAGAATGTTCCAAAAGAAAGAAGCGGTCCAATCATTGTATACCACTCAATTAAGGACACTCACGGAGTTTGGTTGCTAAAGAAGCTGATATCTAAGAAACAAGTGTCTCAGGGGATTTCCAGTTAAGCTTACAGTGCATCAAGGACTTATAGTCACATCACAGACTGTAACTCGCTCATCAAAGAAAGGAAAGTTTATCGCCGATGATAAACTTATCCTTACAACGAGAAATTAATTTTTCTCGGGCATGAGCTTATATAAAAAGCATTCCAAGTTTTTAAGCTCATGCACAATGACTCCTCGCTAAATGACAGACGATGACTCGTTCTTCGGTTAAAAGGAAAGTTTATCGTCGATGATAAACTTATCCTTAACAACGGGAAGTTTACAACTTCTCGGACTTGAGCTCGTTTTGTAAGATATTGAACATCCTAAGCTCAAGTAATTGGTTTTCAAAACATTGAACATAATTTTTCGAGAATTTCTCAAAAAGGTTTTTCTAAATCTTTCAAAATTGTGTGTTCAAAAATGTTTTGATAAAAAGAGCATGTCTTATGGAATCGATAATATTTACGATACTAGAAATGTCATTCAATAATGACACGGGGTTGTAAATAAAGTTCGAGCAGAAGTTCAAATGTTTTAAAACATGCTCAAAATGGTTTGCTATTATTTCAGATAGTAACCCGCTTTTTATACTCTAGTCAAGCATTTCACCGGAAAGCTTTGACTCAACAACGGGAATTAATTTTCCCGGGCATGGTTTACTTTATAACCATGTAAGGGATTGTGTTTACTTTATAACACAATCTAACACGAATTTATGTACGTGTCAGTGCATTTATTTGTTAAAACAAGAGAAATCTTGTTTTTATGAAGCTATCATCTCTACAACCATAGCAATCTACAATTGGTATCTACATACTCGACGATGCGACTACTCAAACGGTGACTACAGCTCTTTCAATAGAACACGGGTCAACAATTGAGGGGGAGCAATTGTCCAGCATTCAGAATCTTTGACGCCGAAGGTGCAAAGTTCACATATTGGTGTCAAGACAACGATATCAATCGTACATATGGAGTCAAGAGATAACTTCAGACGTGATGAGGCGACCAACATTCGTGAACAAGAACCATGTGCCTCTTTCATATGATGTTCTTCATCATTCAGGTCCAACCTCATAAATCGCTATCTTGTGAATACATTATCATATATGATCTTTGCACGTGATAAATACCTTACACTTGTGTTTAAAAGGTATTTAATTTACGTTTCAGCACACCCTCATTAATTTGAGGGGGAGCTTGTGTACTTCATGAAGATAATTGGATTTGCATTTTTCTTCCCAATTTTTCTTAAAATGCTATTAAATCAATTGATATTAAAAACGTCGATTGGGTTAATATTTTTAATATGGGGGAGAAAATGTGATTTAATATGGGATATTATCACAAATGGTTTGACTTAATGTGCTGGCTCATCCCGAAATATGTGAAATGTTTTCGAATATCGTAGCATATGTTAAGGGGGAGCAAAATGGATTTGCTATATCAAAATGGATTTTCATGGTGACATATACGTACCCGAAACCCATTTATTTCACGATGATGAAGATTGTGGTGACATAAGGATGGTAGGATAGGTTAAGTCCTATGATTCTTCCAGAACCGAAGGAATCTTCCCAAGGACATTCCATAGCTAGAAATAGTAGTCCTTAGGAAAGATGGAGAAAGATTGTGAACGTAGCTGAATGCCGACCAAGTACTTAAGTTAGCACTGGAACAATCACAACAAGGTGCTAGTTATGACGTATTGGTAAGCATTGAAGGGGTTGAAGAATGAAAAACAATTGTAAAGATAAAGGGTGTAAAGAAAGAAGCCCTCCTTACAACTTTAGGCAGAAACCGGGTCAACACATATGCTATTGAGATCATTTTAATGATTCTCGATATTGAAGATAGACATCATGGACCCAGTGATGCAATGCACAACCCATTCCAGCTAACTCAGATATCTCTCAAAAGGTATTTGTTTTAATCACACGGAGACAACACGTTATCTATTGATTTATTCACTCCGAATAAATTGGTATTGAAAAGGTGGCACTCCTCTCCAGCCTCCGATCACTAAAATCCAAAATGCACGATCGAGTCTAGAGCCATTTGAGATCATCAAATATCTCATTAGGACACACTTTCATATTTCCTTGCTTCTTCACACACTGTGAAAAGTAAGAAAGATTTTAAGAGTCCTACGCAAAATCTTCATGATCTTGCCTGAACATCCGAGTAATACGAAAGTATTTACAATGAAGATGGAAATCCTTCTTTAGCGAATATCAAAAAGCTCATGGTAGGTGACTTGTGCGATTCTTTATGAATCAAACTTGTGATAACTGGAAAGCAACAGCTGTTTAATTCTTAACTGAATTTAAACACGTTCCAGGCCTCTACGCAATATCTTAGTGATCTTGCCAGAACACTCAGAGTGATACCTCCGTGTTCACAGTGATGAGTGGAAATCCTTCTAGTGTTAACCTCAAACAGCACTTGGTAGGTAACTTGCAAGATTCTATACGAATCAAGCTCGTGACAACTGGAAAGCAACGTGGTGCGGTTCTTAATTGAATCTCACTTGTTCCGGGAACATGAATTGACGGCTTCAAATCATGCCGATATTATTATCTAAATGATTCACTCTTTATGTTCGCAGTCAGCTTTGGACGGTCGAATAAAGAGAACGGGTTTACCCGCGAAATCCTGTCAGGAAGTTACTTAATTGAAACTATCCGTCACGGGTACGATATCTAATATCGTCCAACGGTCTTCACCGACCGGAGGTAAAAAGCTACCGATTTAGAATGAAATGTTCAAAGCCATTTCGTTCGTATCTACTTATGTTGCGGCATTTGAAGACGGTGGCGTTGCGGAATCCAAGAAGAAGTCGTCCCCGCATGCTTATACTTTATGCACTTAATATCTCATTTAATTCAAGAAAGCCTAAAAGTTAAGTCTTCCGCTGTATCAAACTCTGAAGCTTTCAAGAATTACGAAGGTATAAGTATGTGGAACATGAAGTCACGAGGAGGCAAATTTCACAAGTGAAGAATGCACAAGGTCAAGGCAAGGAAACGTGCTCAAGACTAAAGTCAAAGATCCCATCAGCATATTCACAAGAACAAGATCGAAGACTCAAGCATAGTATGCTAGGTTTAAGATTTTGTAAAATGGTGTGACCTCCCTTTGGGGGAGATTGTTGGAAATACGTTTTTCCAAGAAAAGTCTCGGTCACATCATTATTAGCATAGATCACGAGCTATAGACTATTTAGGACATTGTAACTTGGAGTGACCTCCCTTAGGGGGAGATTGTTGGAAATACGTTTTTACGTATTTAGAAAGGATCGGTCACTCCAATGATATTGGGCTCGTGATCCAATATAGTCCATATAGCCCACATGTAGGGTGGGCTATATAAACCCCCTCCTAGCATGTTAGGAGGGGTTGGTCATTTCACTTCACACACAATTCAATCTAATATTTCATTTTCTCTCCAACCTCTCTCTAGTTTCTCTCTCTACATCTTCATCTATCTTTCTATCTCTTTAGATAATCACAACACAAGGATAATCCAAGGATTTAGAGGACCTACAATATGGGACTACATTTGGTATCAGAGCTAACCGGGGGTGTTTTGTCTTTGTGTTTGCTTATTTTTGTGGTGTCTGTGGCTTATAGCAGCTTATTTATGCTTATTTTTAAGTTGTTGTGTCACGTGATCTTTGTTTGGTGTTGATTATCAGTCTTTGTCCTCGTGATATTTGATGTCATTTTGCTTTTGTCCAAAAGTCTCGAATCTCTATTCTTGATAAAAAAAACTGTGCTATGTCGGTTTTTCATTCTTTTTATCTTCCCATATGACCTATTTTTTATACCAAGAAAAGTTGTAATATGGTCTCGTCTTTATAGCCTATTACTGTTTTCCTAGCTTATTTTTGTCACATCTGAGTTTCTTGAAAACAACTTTTATAAGCTTATTTTTAAGTTTATCTTTCTCAGTGTGCATTGGATGAAGATGAATAGTATCGATCTTAAAAAGAGGAAGGCAGATCTAGAAAAAAGACAAAACCTTGTACTATTGCAACACAACCCATCGCAATGTCTAGGGTTTTGATTTTGCGACACTCATTACGACATATGGGTTTTCAGACTTGTGAACATTGTGATGTGATTATTTTTGAAATATATTTTGGAAAAACATTGCGACAATTGATTTTGACATTGCGATAGTGCATTTTCTATGAAAACATTGTGATAGTATTTTTTGCAAGACATTGCGATAAGGCTATTGTTTTCTGAAAATCATTACGACAAATCCGACAGTGAAAGAAAAATGATCTCCTAATCCCAACACTCAAAACCAACAAACCCCAACTCTCTCTAACCTAATCCAATCGTCACAAATCACTACTCCACGTCACAATCATCTCACATCTCAGACCCAACAACATACTCATCGTCACATCATCATCTTATCTCCACCTTAACCTATCTCTAACAAGACACGAAATTAAACTCAAATCATCAGATCTCATATTCAATCATGTTATGTAATTTCATGTCTCGAATCTTTGTAGATCTAACACGGATCTATCATCATTGAACTATAGAAAGGTACAACCCATCTGTTTGATATACGAATTTCAAGATAGATGGATAACAAATATGTTATCATCTTGTCTTTGTTTTCGATTGACACACCAAACGAATCTTCAACCTACCCGAGAACCTTAATCATAAGATCTTGAAGTTGAATGTGTTGGCTCTTATCTTGTGTGGGTGACGTTCGAATCAAGAGGGTCATTTGTTTATATGATTCGTTGTTCTATGATCGAAGGACTATATTTGTGGGTTTTAGTATGTGATTCAGTGGGTGATTGATACTAAGCTTTTACCTAGTATAAAAATTAAAGTTCGTTGTAGTGGTCTAATCGAATTGATTACTGGTTCAATGTGCGACTCAGTTGTCTTTGGTGAAAACAAATGTTGTGTCGTTGTAGTAAAAGGAAAAAGTGCGAAACTATTAAAGTAAATGGTGGGAATTTAAATCTAAATCTAAGTGAAAATAAATGACGAGAAATTAAAGCGAGAGGAGAAATTAAAAGGCAAACTAGAAATTAAATAACGCGAATTTAAAACTATCCTAAAGGCAAACTTAAAACGCAAATAAAACTTAAAATAAGGCAAGGCTTAAAATAAATCTAAAGTGCGACTAAGGAAAAAGGCGGGAATAATAAAGTTTAAAACTTAAAATAAACTAAAACAACTCATTTGAAATAAACCTTCGTTCGGAATGTCACCTTCGTTCGGAATAATTCTTTTTCACTCGGAATATTTACCAAAACCCTTGATCCGGAATAAAATATTCACCCGGAATATTACTTCATTCGGAACAAATGTCTCATCCGGAATAACTCTTTATTCGGAATAAAAGCTTCACTCGGAATAATCACAATAAAGCCTTCATTCAGAATGATAAGTTGATCCGGAATATCTTCTGATTCGGAATACCAAGTTGATCCGGAATAAACTAGAGTAAACCCTTCATCCGGAATATTCCGAATGAACAACCAAAACCTTGATCCGGAATATTGTGTTTATCTGGAATAAATGTTTTATCCGGAATAAACTGCTGAAACACTTGATTCATAACAACCTGCTAAGCCCCTTGATCCGGGATATTACCTTTATTCGGAATATCCACTGATCCGGAATATTTAGAAGAAATTCCTTGATTCAGAATGAACTGCTGGTTCGGAATAATCTGGGCAACAAACAGTAACGAAGAACAAGGAAGAACAAATAACACGAATCTAACCAAAACTAATCAAATCAAACCAAAAGATTAAGCAAGACTAACCACAAATGATCAACTAATGATAATCAAACAAACCAAATCAATAAAACTAACAATAATAACCATAATAATCAAAACCCACTTAATCAATTTAATAAAAACTCAATAACATGAACATAAACAATAAGCATAAAGATTATAGATTAAACAAGAGAGGTAGATAGGAGATTAACAAATAAGATAAAGATTCAATAACATGAAAAAGAAACTTACTTGAATTTAAAGGTGCAAGGTAATTAAATTTGACAACTAAGTAAATGACATGTATTTAAATGTGCAAAAATTAAAGTGGAAGACTAATTGTCACACTTAGCCAACAAAATGATATGAAATAAAATGAAAGCTATTTATAGGAGATTAGGGAGGTGCTTAGTGGAAGCTTCCTCCTCTCTTTCTTCTTTCTTTAATTATCATTAAGTCCTTGTCTTCTTAATTCTTCGACTTTTGTCTCGGGATTAATAAACTCGTCTTGTAATTTCTTCAATAATTTAGACTTGAGTTCTTCGGCTTTTAGTAAACTTCCGTCTTTTGACTTTTTCTTCGATAAATCTTCAGAATTGGTCTTGGACTTCCGTTATTTTTGCACTCTTAATTTCTTGACTTCGTCTTTTGTCTTTTTCTTCGATAAAAGCCCGTGAATGCCCGTGTTTTCTCCTCATTTCACATTTTCATCCTAAATCACAACAAAAACACAAACCACACATAATTATGACATTTACGACATAAAATACACGTTTTGGCTTGGTTATTATTGTAATTAAGTGGTAAAAAGGATGGGTGTTTACACACCTATCAGTGATCTATGAGATGAAGATTTAGATCTGGTAGTTTGATATAAGAGATAAGTGTGGTGACTGAGTTTTCTAGAAAGAAGAAAAAGAGGCAGAGCTTTGATGTAATGAGATAAATGTTATGTTTTGTGAGTAGTATTAGGGTTAGTGCCTTATATACTCTTTTTAATTAGGGTTGGGACTAATATGGGCTGGTACTTCTTGATATATTATTTTAGACATTACACGAACTGGACATGATAAGGCCTTGGGCTTGATATTAACATTACCTGAGTAATTGGCTGAGTAAGAAATAACGATCTGGACTTAACTGATGAATGGACGGAATAAAGAAAAATGCTACCATAGTGGATTGAATTTCTTTGTCTATGACCTGATGGTGACGTAGCATAATATTTAAGTGGGGTATTTGTTACATTTCAAAGGAAAGTGCTTGAACGCCAAAGAGAATTTTCGGTTTGAAAGCTCTATTTCTCTGAAATTTTCGGTCGATTCACGCATTAGTTGGGCATATGACTGACGTTGGGCTTAAACGACAAGTTATCTAGAAAAATTATCCTTTATCGAAAAATTCATCATTTGGTCTAGATAAAGACATTCACAACATAGCACCAAAGCAAACAAAACACCTAACGCTAAAACGATCTGATATAAGATTCACTTTAACGACAACGGCTAGTTTTGATTCTACAAAGAAAAGTGATCACGAAGTTGGTTTGGTATTCTTTATTTGAAGTTGAAGTGGTATTTCATTAAGGCGTCTACTTATTTCATCATCGAGCCTTCCTTCTATTTTTTACCCCTTTTCTTCAAACCCAGTCCATCGATTGATGACTTGCTTAGGCGATAAAATTTATGATTGAGACTTGAATTATCTAGTTTCCACTGTCAAGGGGTGGATGGTCGACGACATGGATTACTATCATTTTATGAGCTTTGTTGCAGTTCTCAGTGTCACACGCAGTTGCTCGTGCGGATAACTTCAAGAGGTTGTTAGAGACTTGTTTTTACACCGTTCTTCAATCGACATAAGTGCAAGCTTAAATAACAAATTTTGGGGATTGTACTTCAGTTTCAAGTTTTGAATATCGGGTTTACTTCACATGTGGTTACAACAAATAGCCGAATGAATTCGAGGTTGGTAAGTTAGACAGAGAGAGATGGAATAGCAATCAATTCTCATGAGGTATTTTTGAGCTTCATAACGACAATGGTACTTCATAGTCTAAGCAAAATTTTCAAAGTTTCTCAATGACTTTCAAAACTTTTCAAGATATTTTCTTAAGGCTAAGAGCTTCTCGAGTATATGGACGTCCACGATAATGATGCTTCCGAGAGTTCGAAATCATCATGGGGGAAGATCGTGTACTTTGAAGTAATCGGATCAACTTCCAAGGGGAAGTAATGTACAAGGAATGGTGTCTACTTCACTTTGTATGATTTTTATGAAGTATTTTGTAGGCGTGAGAAGAATTGTTTCTGATTTCCTGCATGTTACCCCAAACGGATTATCACCAAAAAACAAACGACATGAGACAGTATAGAAGCAGTATTATCTGGTGTGGTTCTTCTACAAATTTCTGTTGTGTACTTAAACCGATGAGCTAGAAGATTGTTTACACTACATCAAAGTGTCAGAATCTGCTTAAGATACAGATATTGGTTTGGGGGAAGCTGATTTAGAAACTTCGTCAAAAAGAAGTATATGAAGAAATTTTTTTTAATACATGCTGCATGAATTCGGGGAAAGTTAATTCAAACCATGCATATTACAATTGTTCCACAACAAGCAAAGACAAAGAGGATTCAAGCTGAGGTACAAGTTATAAAGACAAGAAGACTTAGAAGACATCCTCAGCACTGGAAGCGCCTTGGAAGACTTTATTTTGTTGTATTTTTACTTGTTAGGAACATTGTAAGTAATTCCGTATGTCTCCACATTGGGGGAAGATTGTTAGCCCTAAAATGTGAGCGCCATTTACGGAATTACATTAGATTCAGATGGGCAAAACGTGGAGGGACTTCTTTTGATAAGTTGTCAAAGTCACTCCTTGTTTAGCCTATATATACCCCTCCATACTTCCATGGAGGGGTGAGGATTTCCCATTTTGTGTATTTATTTCTCTCTCTAAAATACACAGACTCCTTCCTTGTTATCTTTCTCTCTCTAAAATGTCTAACCATCACTTTTATCCTCTCGACCTCTGGATCACCTCTTGTTAGCTTGAATCTTATGATGTTAACAATTAAATGTTGTCCCATATAATATGTGATGATTAAACAAGAAAGGTAGATAGAAGATAGACGAATTCTAGAGAGAGAAAATAGAGAGAGAAAAGAGAGAGAATGGTTGAAACTTGGTGAATATTAGATTAGATAGAATGAGAATAATGAACCAACACCCTTCCTAACATGCTAGGAAGGGTATTTATAGTCCCCCTACATGTGGGCTTGATTATGGACTATATGTTTGGTTCGTGCTTTCCTTTTAGGCTTTAGTTACTTATGAATGAACTTTAGCTTAAAGTTAAGCCCGTAAAACACGACTAACCTACTACCTATTACAATGTTCTAAAATACGATACATAATAAACATATGACCGAACATTCTTGTTTGACTCAATATTTTGAGGCTAATAATCTCCTACAATGAGAGGTCATTACCCTTTGTCATTTGGAGATTTATAGAGATTAATAATCTTGCCATAAATGAGTCTTGAATGTGTAATAGTAGTCTTGTTCCTTCATGCTGTGATCTTTGATCCTTTGTCGTTGTCTTTCGACTTTGTCTTTTGATCTTGATATCTTCAAATCATCCTTGACTTGTCTTTGCCATCTTGCGATCTTGTGTCTTCATCCACATACTCACACTATTAATTGTTAAATATGTCTCTAGGCATGAGTATGTGGTTTTGAATCTTTGACTTTGCTGAGTACACCGTAACGCCACCTTCTCGAGACAAAACATAGACACTGACTGAATGGCTTTGACTTTCGTCCTAAATCGGTAGCGTTTTACCTCCGGTCGGTGAAGACCGTTATACGATATTAAATATCGTACCTGTGATTAGGTAGATTCAATTAAGAATCTCCTTGACAAGGTTTCGCGGCTGTACTAGCCGTTCTCTTTACTCAACCGTCTCAAAGCAATACTGCGAACATAAAGAGTGAATCAATTGGATTGACATCGGCTTGATTAAAGTCGTCAATTCAAATTCCTAGAACAAGTGTGATTCATTAAGAATCTTACCATTGTTGCTTTCCAGTTGACACAAGCTTGATTCATAAGAATCTCATAAGTCACCTACCGTAGCGCTGTTTGAGGTTGACGTTGGAAGGATTTCCATTCGTCACTGTGAATATTAATGAATATCACTCTGAATGTCCTTGAAAGACCATAAAGATATTGCGTAGAAACCTGAAACGAGTTTGAATCAATTCAGAATCAAACCACTGTTGCTTTTCAGTTTTACACATGTTCAATTCACAAAGAATCTTACATATGACCTACCGCAATGCTGTTTGATGTTAACACTGGAAGGATTTCCACTCATCATTGTGAATACTAAGTAGTATCACCCTGAGTGTTCTAGCAATATCACAAGGATATAGTGTAGGACTCTCTTGTTCTTCATCCGTGTGTCCTAACAAGATCTGACTGATCTGTTGGCTCTAGACTCGATTTGTGCACTTTTAGTGGTTGGAGGCTGGAGCAGATGCCACATATTCAATATCAACTATCTCGGAGTGAGAAAGCTAATAGAATTCATGTTGTTCTCCGTGACGATAAAACAAACTTCTTTTGAGAGAAGCTTGAGTAGCTAGGTAAGGGTTGTGCATTACATCACTGGGTCCATGATGAGTTGCCTTCATGATGTGTTGACCCGGTTTCTGCCTAAGTTGTATGGAGGGCTTCTTTCTTTATACCCTTTATCCTTACATTTCTTTTTCATTCTTCAACCCCTTCAATTCTTACTAAGACATCATCACTAGTACCTTGTTGTGATTGTTCCAGTGCTAGCGTCAGTACTTAGTCATCATTCAGCTACGTTCACATTCTACTCCATCTTTCCTAAGGACTTCTACTAATCTATTGGATTGTCCCTGGGAAGATCCCTCCGGTTCTGGTTGGATCGTAGGACTTAAACCTAACCACCCTTTTGACACCAATAACGTCGTGGATTAAAGATGTTGTGGGTATTTGATCGTAACCTTAAAAACCACTTTAAATTCGAACAAGGTGTTTGAAAAACAATTAACACCTTGATAGTTTTGTCGTTTCAGAAATGCCCCCCCCTTCACATGTGCATCGATAATCGAAAGTGTTTCTCACATGTAGGTAAGAGTTAAAGTGCTTGAGTCTTGCAAAATAGATCACATTTTCTCCCCTATCTCTAATATATATAATCTTTTGATATTAGATATACCAAATCTGATTAAAATATATTTTGAAAAATAGTCTTGAAAATCTTTGGGAGAAAGATGTGTCAATCTTTGCATGAAGTTGGAATGCTCCCCCTCAAAAATTGATCCAATTAAATTGTCATTGTGAGGATGTGATCCACATTTTGCTTTTTGAGGATGGGAGTTGTCAAACACACAATTTTTGAAAGATTTTGAATAATCATTAAAAAAACTCTGGAAAAAATTGTGTTCAACACTTTTCGAAAAACTCTATTTCTTTTTGGCGAAGAGGTTTTTCTAAAGCATAAACTTGATTTCATAGAATTTGAATGTCTTGACGAATCCACTCAAGTGTAAGAAGATTTCTCTTCTTTTGCTGAGGGTAAGGGAAGTAAAGCGTACACTCCCCCGTGAATATAGATCCAGGTTGTAATCTGAAAGTGATTACAAGCCATTGTGTTGAGCTCAAAACGTTGAATGTTTTGTGACAAGCTCAACCCAAGATAGATTGCTCTACCCGTTGTTGGAAAAATTGTCCAAAATAGACATTTTCCTTTATTAAAAGTAGAAATGACATGTTTTGAAAAATATTTAAAACTTTCATTCGAGCTTTATGTACACACCCGTGTCGTTACTGAGCGACATTTCTAGGAACGTCCATATTATCGATACTGAAAGACATGTCGAGAAGAATATTTTTGGATTTTTGAAAGATTTTTAATTTTGTGTTTTGTTATTATATGTTTTATATTTTTGTATTTTGCTTTTTCAAAGATATTTACAAGTAGATGTTTGATAGATAATTCAAGCAGGCACCTTTGCCAGAATCTCCAGGTCTGCTGGAGTCAAACATCTCATACCAATTTTCCTAACGAGGTACTCAAACCTATATTTCGACAGAGCCTTTGTAAACAAGTCGGATAATTGGTAATCTGTTCCAACAAAGTATAGTTCAACGATACCTCTTTCAACTTGTTCCTTTATGAAGTGATATCGGACATTGATGTGCTTCGTGCGGGAATGCTGTACCGGATTGCAGGAGATGGCTATGGCCGACTTTGAGTCACAGTACATAGGTACTTTATCAAAGTGGAAGCCATAATCCGTGAGTTGTGTTCTCATCCAAAGATAGTAGTTGTGGATGATGTAGGATCGATTGTTGAAGTGATATTCTGAGGAAGTAAATCTGTAACAACCCGTGTTGAAGTAGATGAAGTTGTATCCTTTTGTTGACGATAATCGATATCATCATTCTTATCATGAGTGACAGCGGAAGACTTTGATACAACATGTTTCTCCCCCATGAAATATTCACCAAACATTGTTCCATATAACATTTCCATCTCTTCAAGTGTCGTGTCCACTGTCATGTCTGCTCTTGGAACATGTTCAGGAACCATCTTTGAACTTGACGGTTCATTGTAGTGGTCTTGAGTTCCGAGTTCCGTGTGGTTGTGCACATAAGTCTTTTGTCGTTGTGGATCGGGACTTAAACTGCTTTGTTCAAGTGCCATTTCTTGCAATTCATCGAATCGAACATGAATAGTCTCGACTATCAATTTTGTTCTCTTGTTGTACACTCTATATCCCTTAGACTGAGTTACATATCCCACTAGAATACATACATCACCTTTCTCTTTCATCTTGTCCAGATTTTCACCATCTCGAATTATGTAACACGTACATCCAAAAACATGAAGGTGTTTGAGTGAAGGTTTGTGATCATGAATTATGTGATATGGTGTATTTTCGTGTCTTGGGATAATTAAGGAACGGTTTTGTGTGTAACATGCGGTTGACACGGCTTCGGCCCAAAAGAATAATGGTAGTTTTGAAGCAGATAATAATGTTTGAGCAGCCTCAACTAAAGTACAATTTCGTCTTTCAACAACGCCGTTTTGTTCAGGTGTTCTAGCAATAGATGTTTCGTGTTCAATCCCTTCAACTTCAAAATAATTCTTCAGAGTTGAATTCAAGAATTATGTGCGTCTGTCAGTACGTACCATGTTTACTTGAGCTTGAAGACCACTAATAAGTGTGTAAACACTTATCCTTTGCCACTAAAATCAATGAAAAACAAGACCTAATCATGTGTTTAATATCGTAAAAGTCGAAATTACGCGTGGTTTTGTGTGAAATAGGTACAAAAGATCAGAAGTAAAGAAAACACGGGATTTCACGGTCAATTGTTGAAGAAAAGTCAAAGAAAGAGACAAAGTCAAAGTCAAAGAACCAAAAGTGTACCAAAGATCACGAAAACCGGCAAAATCGACACGAGTTTAAAGAAATGATCAAGAAAACCAAAATCGAGTTCGTTTTAGTGGATTTTAACTTAATGAAGGACATTTAGGCTTTGTGGGTCCCACTTTTGGTTAATGGGCCCAAAAGCCCATTTAAGGAGCAATGGTTATTAACTTGTGGATAACAAGCCAAAACAAGGCCCATTTCTACCTTAATACATGTGACGGATGGAGTTATTGGGCTAAAAGCCCAAAATTACAACAATCTATAATGAGACGGTGGAAAATATGGATTTGTAAACCCATTAGGTCAAAATAAATGGAACGGTTAGAAAGTGAATATTTATTCACTTTTGTTAAACGCAAAACACACATTAACCACACATTCACCCTTCGATACATCCTATGCAAACCCACCTCTTCTCTCTCAACTCACCCCTAAATAACCATTTTCACTGTTACCTTCTAACCCTAATTTACATTCAATAAATTGGGGCTTTTACCTATCCAAAGCGCGTGTACATACACGCGAGGGGAATTCATTCCCCCTTTTTTCTAATCTTGAAGATGGAGAAGAGAGAAGTGACGTGGCCCCATTCCCCTATTCTGATTGGTCTAAACACCTCACAACAACTACTCTCTAATTAGATGAGTCCACATCAGCAGAGAACTAGCACAAGAAACACAAACCCATCTACGGTGGCAATCCGTGTGATGGGTAAATGTTTATCAGCCGTTTGATCAAATAATTGAAGAAAGAGAAAGAGAAAAGATGGATTGGACGGTTGAGATTCAAGATCTGCTCAACAAATCTTCATCAATAAGTTTTAGGGTTTTCCTATAAACCCCCTCATTCTGTAATTTTTAGTTCGTCCAATTTTTATTTTTCCTAGTTATTATGCTAAATAGTTTTTAGGGTAATTGTAATATTTCTTTTCCAGTTTTGTACTCTCTTTTTATAATGAATAAAAGTCTATTCGATTTAAATTGTGTCTTACTTTTCTATTAAGTTTATTATTATTGTAATTTAATCTTAAACTGTTTAGTTATAATAATGATAAAATTTATTTAATCAAGTTAATTAATAATTTGTATTAAATAAAGAAAATAAATATTGGGGATAAAACTTCCCTACTGGAAGTTTATAAAAAAACTGGATCGAATTATGTTTGGTTAAGGTGGTGTTGATTCGGTTAAATTAGACGGCTCAGCGCCACTCTACTGCTCAAAGGTTTCATCAGGTTTTATCTCTTTTTATTTATAAGTTTTAGTTAATCTGATTTGTTTATGAATTTGTTTCTGATTTTGTTTTGATTGGATTAATTGACAAGTTGATTCTGTTTTAGTTTGAGATTATTTTTAGTTAGGAGTTTTAGTGAGTTTTAATATTTAAGTAGTTTTAATATTTAAGTTAGGAGTTTTTGTGAGTTTATTGAATCTGATTAATCTGTATTTTACTTGAGTAGCTTATTATTGCACTTTGGTTTGATTGGGTTTATGAGTGTTTTGATCATATCTGTGTAGGTTTTCATATGTCTTGCGGATTAATAGTTAGCTTTGCTGAATTTGTTGAGTTTAATGTTTACTGAAATAAGTTTGAGTTTGATCATATCTGATATTAGCTTTTACTTGTTTTTATCTTGCTGTTTAAATAGTTAGCTTATCTGATTTTCTTTCGTTTCTAGTATTGATGTTTAAAGTTTACCTTGCTGAAAGTTTAGTTTGCTTATTTTTGTTCATCATTTGTTATAAGTTACTTGTTCAGATCTGCTTGCTGTTATAAGTCAGCTTTGCTTATTTATTAGATGTTTTACTGATTTTTTTAGTTCTTATCTGCTTATTATCATTGCTGAGTTTTGTTCGTTTGTTGATCACAAAGCCATCAAGCACAACTGGTCTGATAGTTCAAATTCTGATTCCTATCAGTCTCTAAAAAAATAATTCGCAAAAATTTGTCCACACAGGGACTCGAACCCTTGACCTCTAGGATAGCATCCTAACACGTTACCATCCGATCTAGTTACTTGTTTTGTTATAAGCTTAGTATTAGTAGTTAATATAGCATCATTAGTTAGCTGTCAACTTTTAAATAGTTTTGAATACAAAGTTTTTATTTAGTAAATTTAATTCATATTGTTTTAATTACTTTTATAATGTTAGAAAATTAGTTTTATTTTAAATAAATTAGTTTTTAGTAATATAAATTTTAAATTAAATTAGTTTTAAATTAAAAAAAATAGTTTTAAATAGAATTTGCTTATTAATTAGTAAAAGTAATTTTCAAAATAAATTAGTTGATAAATTTTAAATAGTTTTAAATTAGTTTAATTGTTTAATTAAGATTTAAATAGTTTAAAAGTATTTTCTTTTTAGATAGATTAAATTAGATTAAAGTTTTGTTTAAATTTTAAATAGTTTTGTTTAAATTTGTTTAATTAGAATTTTTAATAGTGAAAGTATTCTTAATTAATGATTTTCTTTTTAATTAGTTTAAATAGTTTATTGTTTTTAAATACTAAACAAAGTTTTATTAACCAAGAACAATTAATCTCTACGTATAAATTGGATATCATTTCGAGTCGAGTCGAGGAACGAAAAATAGATAAATAAAGAATTGCAAAATTCCTATATTAAATTGGCGCCGCTGCCGCTTCGCTCGTTACGATTGACGATTTTTCGTGAGAAGCTTCGGATTTTGGGATCCGTTCAATTTTGAACGTTATTTTTATTATTAAAATAAAAAACATAAAAAAATCCAAAACTTAAATTAAAATAAAAAAGTAAAAAATCATCAAAAGCAAACTCTTTCCTAAGATTTGCACCAAAAAAGTTAAAAAAAATCCAAAAGTAATACTTTTCCTAAAGTATTACACTAAAAATATTACGTATTATTGTTATTTTTCTTATTTCGATTTCTTTCGCTTTTTATTGTGAATATATATTTTTCTAAAAAAATACAAAAAGATTTTTCTTTACTATATTATATTACGTAGAACAATCAATTTACCTACTTCCAAATAAGACCTTAGTTGGGATTTCATCACCTAGCTATTGTATTCGAATCCAAAACAAAAAAAAGGGAAAAATAGATAAATACTAATAAAAGTTTGAACTCGATTTATACAAACTATAAGGTGGGTATAAGGCGACGCGCTATAAAAGGCCGTCTAAGGAAAAAGGTTTTTAAGTGCTTTGTGCCACCTCGTTTCCCCGCTTGCTTGTGCGTATATTGACAGGGATGACCGCTAATTGGTTTGCCAACTCAATTAGTATTACGTATATATTTTTTTGTAGATTTTTAATATTGAACCTCGAGAGGGATAATCCCTTTCCTCTCAAAGTCGACCGAGGTCTCCTACCTCATTCCTCAAGTTTAGTTGTATGCGCACTCGCGCGCGTACACACATACCGATTGGTGTACCAAATACTTCTAATTCCAAAAAGAAGAAGAAGAACAAAAAGACCGTCAATCAAGCCGATCCCGAGAATTGAGCTTTGAACAACACGATCGCAACGGATAATCGACCAATGATTGAGATTTTACAATCTCACGTTGAAGGAAATGATGACACGATTGTGGTGCCGGATATTGGAGCGAATAATTTTGAACTAAAAACGGGTTTTATTCAAATGGTTTCCGCTACACCATTTTTTGGCCGTACTAATGATGACCCACACGCTCATATAAAATGTTTCATACAATTGGCAAATACCGTCAAATACAATGGGGTGCCACAAGAGGCCATTCGTTTACTCCTCTTTCCTTTTTCCCTCGAGGGACAAGCCCGGATTTGGCTTGATAAGGAACCACCCCAAAGTATTACCACATGGATTGATTTAGAGACCAAGTTCATTAACTACTTTTTCCCACCATCACGGACCACCTCTTTAAGGAATGACATCATCACCTTTGAACAACAATATGGGGAAACTTTTAGTGAGTCTTGGGACCGTTTTAAGGAGCTTTTACGAAAATGTCCACAACATGGTTTTACAAAAGTGCATCAAATCAATACGTTTTATAATGGTTTAACTCTTAGTGACCAAGACTCACTTAATAGTGCTGCGGGGGGGGGGGGGGGGGGGGAGGGGGTAATATTCTTGTGAAATCCATGACCGAGGCTTGGGAAATAATTGAAAACAAGGCAAAAGTACAAACCAAGAGTGTTAGGGCTACTATGGCAAGTGCTAGTACTAGTGAGGCCGACAAGAAAATTGACAAGCTTACTTCAATCATGACCGACATTGCTTTACATGTTAAGAACAATGTGCAAGTAAATGCCTTAAAAGAAACTTGTGAAACATGTGAGACTTGTGGTGGACCACATTCGTACTATAATTGTGACAAGGTTTACAATCAACAACTCGAAGTTTATGCTTATAACAACAATGAAAATGAGCGGGTTCATTTCAAACCAAATGTTGATGTTAATCATTTGTCTTATAAGTCTAATAACTATTTGGCTCCCCTGGGTTTTGTAGCTCCACAAAGACCACCCCCACCCGCCCAAAATAGGAACCAAGGTCCTCAACGGGGTAATTTTCAAGGGAATTCTAATACAAGGGGTTTTACTCAAAAACAAGGGAATTTTCAAGGGCAAAACCAAGGGTTTAATAATCAAAATCAAAGATTTAATAACCAAGGTTTTCAAAATCAAGGATTTAATCAAGGTTTTCAAAATTATAATCAATATCAAAACCAAGGTTTTCCTAATCAATGGTATAATCAAATGAACATGCATAATCCTCAAATGGACTTGGTTCTACAAAAATTAACCGAACATGAGCGAATCATGAGAGAAATGCAAGAATCGACCGATAAGAAATTTTTGCAAATGATTCAAACCCTTCGTCCCCAAGGTAGAACCTTCTTATACCCCACCTAAACAAGGACCCGAGATTCCTTCTTCTTCTACCCACCCTCCTCCACCTTCTACTTGTGACATACCACCCGTTATGCCTTCATCTACACCTTATGTTCCACCTTTACCTAAATCTTATACCACACCTTCGGTTCCCAAACCGGTTCCTCCACCTTCCATTTCTACCCCTCCTCCACCAAAGGATGTGAGTGAGCAATCCACTCCAAAGCCTTCATCTCAACCCAATATACCTTATCCCTCAAGGTTGCAAAAAGAGAAATTTAAGAATAAGGATGATATTCAAGTTTCGAACTTCCTAAAAATGTTCAAACAATTGAATTTTAATATCACCTTTACCGAGGCTCTCGCTGACATGCCTAAGTATGCTAAGATGTTTAAGGACCTTTTAAGTGATAAGGAAAAGTTGCTCGATATTACCAATACCCAATTGAATGAGAATTGTTCCGCGGTTCTTTTGAGGAAATTATCGGTTAAGTTAGGAGATCCCGGTCGATTCCTTATTCCTTGCAATTTTCTGGGTGTTGAGAATTGTATGGCCTTGGCGGATCTCGAAGCGAGTGTCAATCTTATGCCATTGTCCGTGTGGAAACAATTATATTTACCCGAGCTAGTCCCCACTCGTATGACCTTGGAATTAGCTAACCGTACGGTTGCTTATCCGGTGGGGATAGCCGAGGATGTTTTTGTAGGAGTCGACAAATTCACTTTTCCCGCCGATTTCGTTGTAGTCGACTATGAGATGGATCCCCGTATTCCCTTAATTGTGGGGTGACCCTTCTAGAGGACCGGGTGTACATTGATTGATGTAGCCGCGGGTGAGCTTATCATGAGGGTAGGGGATGATAAAATCGTCTTTAACATGGGTAAACTTTCCGAACTTCCCGATGAGCCCGAATCCGTGAATTACATCGATGTGCTCGGCGAAACATGTGAAGAACATTTTCACGAGGCTGTAAGATCGGGATTTCTCATTTACCTCATGTTGAAACCGTAGCTTCTATTGCTCCTTCATTGACTCCACTTGGAGAAAGTGACTTTATTTTACAAGAATTTGAAGCAAGTTTAGGGGATGTGGATTTAAAATATGACGATTCTCCCACCGATTGGGAAGAAGACATTCGTACCATTGAGAGACTTCTCAATGAGGACCATATTTCTCCACCTACTCCTAAGGAAGTTACAGACGATGATCCTAATTTGACTAAGCCTTCCACCAACAATCCACCGGACTTAGAGCTTAAGGATTTACCGTCTCATTTAGAATACGTTTTATTAGAAGAGAATGATAAGTTACCCGTCATTATTGCTAAGGACTTAAACGAAAATGAAAAATCTCGACTAATCGATGTGCTTAAAAATCATAAGAAAGCAATTGCTTGGAAAATCTCCGACATCCGCAAAATTGATCCTAACTTTTGCACTCATAAAATTCTCATGGAAGATGACTTTAAACCCGCAATCCAAAATCAAAGAAGGGTTAATCCAAAAATTCATGAAGTCATTAAGAAAGAAGTTATCAAAATTCTAGATGCTGGAATGATTTACCCTATTTCAGATTCGCCATGGGTTAGTCCCGTCCATTGTGTGCCTAAGAAAGGCGGAATAACCGTTGTTCCCAATGAAAACAACGAGTTAATTCCTACTCGACTCGTAACGGGTTGGCGAGTTTGCATAGACTATCGTAAGCTCAATGATGCCACTCATAAGGATCATTTTCCTCTTCCTTTCATAGATCAAATGCTCGAGCGTTTAGCGGGTAATGACTACTATTGATTCTTAGATGGTTTTTCCGGATATTTTAAAATCCCTATCGATCCGAAAGACCAAGAGAAAACCACATTCACTTGTCCTCATAGAACATTTTCTTACAAATGAATGCCTTTCGACTTATGCAATGCTCCCGGGACTTTCCAAAGGTGTATGATGGAGATATTTCATGACATGGTTGAAGAAACTATGGAAGTCTTTATGGACGACTTCTCGGTCTATGGTGATTCTTTCTCTTCTTGCTTTGCCAATTTAGAACGTATGCTTAAATGGTGTGAAGACACTCGTCTCGTTCTTAATTGGGAAAAATGCCATTTCATGGTAAAAGAAGGCATCGTCCTCGGTCATAAAATTTCAAAACCCGGTATCAAAGTCGACCGTGCTAAAGTTGATGTCATTGCTAAGTTGCCTCCACCTACCACCGTCAAAGGAGTTAGAAGTTTTTTAGGGCATGCGGGATTTTATCGACTTTTCATCCAAGATTTCTCTAAAATAGCTCGTCCAATGACTCATCTCTTAGAGAAAGATGCTCCTTTTATCTTTTCTCAAGAATGTCTCGACTCTTTCGAACTTCTTAAAGGTAAATTAACTAAGGCACCGATCTTAGTCTCTCCAAATTGGGAGTTACCTTTCGAGCTCATGTGCGATGCTAGTGATTTCGCGGTAGGAGCGGTTTTAGGTCAACGAGTTAACAAACAATTCCAACCAGTCCATTATGCTAGCAAGACAATGACGGGGGCTCAATTGCATCATACCACTACTGAAAAAGAGCTTTTAGCTGTAGTGTATGCTTTTGAGAAATTCTGCCCCTATCTTGTACTTTCCACCACCATCTTTTACACAGACCATTTCGCCTTGAAATACTCGTTGACCAAGCAAGATGCTAAACCGAGACTCCTTCGTTGGGTTTTTCTCCTACAAGAATTTAAAATCGAAATTCGTGATAACAAGGGAGCGGAAAACCTAGCCGCGGATCATCTTAGTAGACTTGAGGATCCTTATCAAGGGGAACTTCCAAATCAAGAGATTAATGAATATTTTCCCCTTGAGACTTTAATGTCTATTAATTCCAATCTTGATGATACCCCATGGTTTGCGGACATTGCAAACTATTTGGCGGGTGGTGTTCTTATCGAAGGGTTAACGTCTCAACAAAAGAAAAAATTCTTTAAAGACGTAAAAATGTACTATTGGGACAACCCTTATCTTTTCAAGCAATGTGTGGACTTAATCATTCGTAGATGTGCTGATGGGCCGACGGATTTACAAATCCTTGAAGCTTGCCATAAAGGACCCACCGGTGGTCATTTTGGTCCTAACTACACGGCTAAAAAGTTTTCGACTCCGGATTCTATTGGCCCACCATTTATCATGACGCTCATGAAATGGTTAAGAATTGTGATGCTTGCCAAAGACAAGGCGAGAACACACATAAAGATGAGATGCCTCAAAATTTCATCCAAGAGTGTGAAATCTTTGACGTATGGGGCATCGACTTTATGGGGCCATTTCCATCATCCAAAGGGAACAAGTACATCCTCGTAGCCGTTGACTACGTATCAAAATGGGTTGAAGCAAAGGCTTTACCTACTAACGATGCGAGGGTGGTTGTTAACTTCTTGAAACAATTGTTTGCTCGATTCGGTGTGCCTTGTGCTATTATTAGTGATCGCGGGACTCATTTTTGCAATGATCAATTCGCAAGAGTCATGGCTAAGTATGGTGTCAATCACCGACTTTCCACCGCGTATCATCCACAAACTAATGGTCAAGCCGAGGTTTCCAACCGTGGAATTAAGCGAATCTTAGAGCGTACCATGGGAGAGCATCGTGCCTCATGGGCGAATAAATTACATGATGCTTTGTGGGCTTTCCGTACCGCTTATAAGACACCTATATGTTGTACTCCTTATCGCCTTGTGTATGGAAAGTCATGCCACCTCCCCATTGAGTTGGAGCATAAGGCTTATTGGGCCTTGAAATGGGCTAATTTTGACATAAACAAAGCCGGTGATCTTAGGAAAATCCAACTCAATGAACTCAATGAACTTAGGAATGAGGCTTATGAGAATTCATTAATCTACAAGGAGAAGACTAAGCTCATTCATGATTCTAAGATTAAGAACCGAGAGTTACATGTTGGTGATCAAGTTTTACTCTTTAACTCTCGGTTGAAAATCTTTTCGGGTAAACTTAAGAGCCGTTGGTCCGGTCCATTCACCGTGGCCCAAATCTTCCCTTATGGCACCATTGAGTTATCCCAACCAAATGGGCCCAACTTTAAGGTTAATAGCCAACAGGTTAAGTTGTACTTTGGAGAGGACATCTCTCATGAGATGATTCCATCCCTCTCTACGTTTCCCTTGAATTAATTCGGGAAATCGAGTCGAGCTAGAGACTCGTGATAAATAAATCAAGCATCGTATAACTAGGTTAGATTTTTACCTTTTCCATCCTTTCCACCCTTTTTCACCTTCACCCATTTCCACCAATAAGTGTAGGGGGGGGGGGCAAGTAGGTTGTTTGTGTTGTGATGTTGTGTAGGGGCATGTGCTTTAATGATCCACTTTTGGTGTTTTTGACGGGACCCGTGATCCCGTGTACCTGGTTCTATCAAAACTATTGTGATTCATACGTATATAAATAAGATGAATAAATGTAATCACTTTAGTTGTCTCTTCCTTAGCTCGATTTAAACAACGTACTCAGTGTCCTAAGTGTAGGGGAGTTTATTCTCCCACATGCTTAAACATTGAGGGCAATGTTTATATTACGTGTAGGGAGGACTTCTATCGAATTTTAGTGGACTTTTCCATGAATTTGACCTCATTTAACTGGAAAATTAAAATTTTTCAACGTTTTTCAAATTTTTGATCTATTTTGGCCTAGTAGTATTTTCCATTTATTTTCATTTATTCCTTTTGTCATCGCATCGTATGAATAAAATCCATTTCAAGAATAAAGTATAAATAAAAAAAAAATAAATGAATAAAATGGTGTTAACAAGTTTAGATGTCTTTGATATATTAGGCCCGTCGTGAATATTTTGACTCAACCCGAGTTTACTTATCCAAGTTTACTCTAGCTAGTATCCTTAACCATATGGACCTTAATTGGTTTATTAGGCTAAGCATCAACGAGTCTCATTCCTTGAGTTTAAGGGTTAATTCTTGCTTATATGGGTTTTTGTGGCTCTTTCTTCCCGCTTGTATATTTAATTGCTTAATAAATGAGGATTTTTGCGGTGTAGATTCGACATCTTAGCTCTTAGCCAAATCTTTTATCTCCTTGTAATTAAAGCCTGAACACATTGAGGGTGCCAGCGTTGTGGACTTCCGACTAAGGTGGCTCATAACCACTAAGTAGGAGGTATTCAGACCATGGGACCGCGGAATTTGGCCTACTATATATATCATAAATAAAGAAAGAATAAGATTAAAACATGACCTCAAGGAGTCTTAGGGTGTGGGGCATGTAGCACGAACCTTGTCATTAGAGCCTTAGGATGGCATGGTAAGTGTTGAATAAAAATTGATCAAAAATCAATTCCCTTGTTTATGGCTCAAGGAGCCTTAGGGTGTGGATCATAGATGAGGAGCATTTTTACATCTTAAAGAGCCTAAGGGTATATGATGTGAATTTGCTAAACTCCACATAAAGTCAACATGACTTTGGAGGAATAAATAATAAGTAGTACTATTGGCCAAATTTCGAATCCGGGAATTTATTCCCCAAATCGTGTTAAATTATCCTTGATGTGGGCTTACTTCAGTGACAAAGTTTTTAGGACGAGGTTAGGTTTTGAGTGTCGGGTTTGCACAGTTTTGCCTTTATTTTTGGACTAATAATTATTAAATAAGTCAAATGAGCCTACGGGTGAATGACAATCCTTAAAAGCTAGAGATACAACTTATGAATTGGAGAGAGAGTATTACACAATTGTCTTATATAAGTGGTTTTAACTTAAGAACTTATGGTAAACAATGATCTTGTTTTTAAGCTTGGTATGGGGAATGTGAATCTTGAGGGTGATTAATATTCATGACATCAAAGCCCTAATTTAAGTCTTAGATTTCTTTACTAGTTTCTTCCATCAAACAATTTCAAAGCTAATAAATTAATGGAAATTATTATAACTTTTGTTTCCTTGAATAAAGTTTTTATCTTTTCATCATAGTAGTAATAGTATATCTTAATAAAGTCCAAAATAGATTAATTATGAGGAAAATGTAACTTTATGATTTAAAATTATGCATTGCATGGGGTCATTGCAATGGTCAAGTGTAGGGGATTTAATAAGTGTGTAAACACTTATCCTTTTGCCACTAAAATCAATGAAAAACAAGACCTAATCATGTGTTTAATATCATAGAAGTCGGAATTACACGTGGTTTTGTGTTTTTGTGTGAAATAGGTACAAAAGATCAAAAGGAAAGAAAACACGGGATTTCACGGTCAATTGTTGAAGAAAAGTCAAAGAAAGAGACAAAGTCAAAGTCAAAGAACCAAAAGTGTACCAAAGATCACGAAAACGGCAAAATCGACACGAGTTTAAAGAAATGATCAAGAAAACCAAAATTGAGTTCGTTTTAGTGGATTTTAACTTAATGAAGGACATTTGGGCTTTGTGGGTCCCAATTTTGGTTAATGGGACCAAAAGCCCATTTAAGGAGCAATGGTTATTAACTTGTGGATAACAAGACCAAAACAAGGCCCATTTCTACCTTAATACATGTGACGGATGGAGTTATTGGGCTAAAAGCCCAAAATTACAACAATATATAATGAGACGGTGGAAAATATGGGTTTGTAAATCCATTAGGTCAAAATAAATGGAACGGTTAGAAAGTGAATATTTATTCACTTTTGTTAAACGCAAAACACACATTAACCACACATTCACCCTTCGATACATCCTATGCAAACCCACATCTTCTCTCTCACCTCACCTCTAAATAACCATTTTCACTGTTACCTTCTAACCCTAATTTACATTCAATAAATTGGGGCTTTTACCTATCCAAAGCGCGTATACATACACGCGAGGGGAATTAATTCCCCCTTTTTTTTGATCTTGAAGATGGAGGAGAGAGCAGTGACGTTTCCCCATTCCCCTATTCTGATTGGTCTAAACACCTCACAACAACCACTCCTCCAATTAGATGAGTCCACATCAGCAGAGAACTAGCACAAGAAACACAAACCCATCCACGGTGGCAATCCGTGTGATGGGTAAGAGTTTATCAGCCGTTTGATCAAAGAATTGAAGAAAGAGAAATAGAAAAGATGGATTGGATGGCTGAGATTCAAGATCTGCTCAACAAATCTTCATCAAGAAGTTTTAGGGTTTGCCTATAAAACCCCCTTATTCTGTAATCTTTAGTTCATCCAATTTTTATTTTTCCTTGTTATTATGCTAAATAGTTTTTAGGGTAATTGTAATATTTCTTTTCCAGTTTTGTACTCTCTTTTTATATTTAATAAAAGTCTATTCGATTTAAATTGTGTCTTTCTTTTCTGTTAAGTTTATTATTATTGCAATTTAATCTTTAAAATGTTTAGTTATAATAATGATAAAATTTATTTAATCAAGTTAATTAATAATTTGTGTTAAATAAAGAAAATAAATATTGGGGATAAAACTTCCCCACTGGAAGTTTATAAAAAAAATGGATCGAATGATGTTTGGTTAAGGTAGTGTTGATTCGGTTAAATTAGACGGCTCAGCGCCGCTCTACTGCTCAAAGGTTTCTTCATCAGGTTTTATCTCTTTTTATATAAGTTTTAGTTAATCTGATTTGTTTATGAATTTGTTTCTGAGTTTGTTTTGATCGGATTAATTGACAAGTTGATTCTGTTTTAGTTTGAGTTTATTTTTAGTTAGGAGTTTTAGTGATTTTTAATATTTAAGTAGTTTTAATATATAAGTTAGGAGTTTTTGTGAGTTTATTGAATCTGATTAATCTGTATTTTACTTGAGTAGCTTATTATTGCACTTTGGTTTACTAGGGTTTATGAGTGTTTTGATCATATCTGTGTAGGTTTTCATATGTCTTGCGGATTAATAGTTAGCTTTGCTGAATTTGTTGAGTTTAATTTTTACTGAAATAAGTTTGAGTTTGATCATATCTGATATTAGCTTTTACTTGTTTTTATCTTCCTGTTTAAATAGTTAGCGTATCTTATTTTCTTTCGTTTCTAGTATTGCTGTTTAAAGTTTACCTTGCTGAAAGTTTAGTTTGCTTATTTTTTTTCATCATTTGTTATAAGTTAATTGTTCAGATCTGCTTGCTGTTATAAGTCAGCTTTACTTATTTATTAGATGTTTTACTGATTTTTTTTAGTTCTTATCTGCTTATTAACATTGCTGAGTTTTGTTCGTTTGTTGATCACAAAGCCATCAGACACAACTGGTCTGATAGTTCAAATTCTGATTCCTATCAGTCTCAAAAAAAAATAATTCGCAAAAATTTGTCCACACAGGGACTCGAACCCTTGACCTCTAGGATAGCAGCCTAACACGTTACCATCTGATCTAGTTACTTGTTTTGTTATAAGTTTAGTATTAGTAGTTAATATAGTATCATTAGTTAGCTGTCAACTTTTAAATAGTTTTGAATACAAAGTTTTTATTTAGTAAATTTAATTCATATTATTTTAATTACTTTATAAAGTTAGAAAATTAGTTTTAAATAAATTAGTTTTATTTTAAATAAATTAGTTTTTAGTAATATAAATTTTAAATTAAATTAGTTTTTAAATTAAAAAAAATAGTTTTAAATAGAATTTGCTTATTAATTAGTAAAAGTAATTTTCAAAATAAATTAGTTGATAAATTTTAAACAGTTTTAAATTAGTTTAATTGTTAATTAGGATTTAAATAGTTTAAAAGTATTTTCTTTTTAGATAGATTAAAAATTAGATTAAAGTTTTGTTTAAATTTTAAATAGTGTTGTTTAAATTTGTTTAATTAGAATTTTTAATAGTGAAAAAGTATTCTTAATTAATGATTTTCTTTTTAATTAGTTTAAATAGTTTATAGTTTTTAAATACTAAACAAAGTTTTATTAACCAAGAACAATTAATCTCTACGTATAAATTGGATATCAATTCGAGTCGAGTCGAGGAACGAAAAATAGACATAAAAAGAATTGAAAAATTCCTACATTAACCACGTTGTATCAGTTTAAGGAAGTTGATAAGAACGTCGGGTGTTTCATCCTTAAACCTAAAGAAGTGAGTCCACGTGATACCAATTGTTAACATCATAAGATTCAAGCTAACAAGAGGTGATCCGGAGGGTCGGGAGGATAAAAATGATGGTTAGACATTTTAGAGAGTGAAAGATAACAAGGAAGGAGTGTGTGTATTTTAGAGAGAAACAAATACACAGAATGGGAAATCCTCACCCCCCTCCATGGAAGTATGGAGGGGTATATATAGGCTAAACAAGGAGTGACTTTGACAACTTATCAAAAGAAGTCCCTTCACGTTTTGCCTATCTGAAATCTAATGTAATTCCGTAAATGGCGCTCACATTTTAGGGCTAACATATATATATATATATATATATATACATATATATATATATATATATATATATATATATATATATATATATATATATATATACATATATACATATATATATATATATATATATATATATATATATATATATATATATATATATATATATATATATATATATATATATATATATATATATATATATATATTTATATATATATATATATATATACATATATATATATATATATACATATATATATATATATACATATATATATAATATATACATATATATATATATATATATATATATATATATATATATATATATATATATATATATATATATATATATATATATATATATATATATATATATATATATATATATATATATATATATATATATATATATATATATATATATATATATATATATATATATATATATATATATATATATATATATATATATATATATACATATATATATATATATATATATATATATATAATATATATATATATATATATATATATATATACTATATATATATATATATATATATATATATATATATATATATATATATATATATATATATATATAATATATATATATATATATAGATATGTATATATATAGATATATATATATATATATATATATATATATATATATATATATATATATATATATATATATATATAGAACGTTACCCGCGCAATACGGCGGCGAGTACCTAATAACCAATTTTGAGACTAACAAATATAATCTCTTACTCATTTTACATTTATAAAAAATCAAATTAAAAAACCCATTAAAATTAAAAAAGAATAAAAGTTAATAAAAATATATCAAAATAGATATCGAATTAAAAAGCACAAAACTTTAAAAAATATAGTGAAATTAGATGATAAATATAATAAATAAATAAAAAGATTTTTCAATTTAAAAGAAAAAAATGTTATTTTAAAAGGTTGTTACAAAAGTTTGTTAGAAAAAGGTTGTTAGAAAAGGTTATAGTATGAAGATATCAACAACTTACTTTATTTAGTTGGTAAAAAAGTCTGAATTTTCAGCCTTGCTATTTTAAGAAGGTCTCAAATGCTTTATAAAGTAATATATATATATATATATATATATATATATATATATATATATATATATATATATATATATATATATATATATATATATACTAGCATCGTAACCCGCCCAACAGGCGGGGTCACTTTTTTTCTTGTTCCAGAGGGTTTATTGTTGTGCGTTTTTAGTTTTTTAAATTTTTGATTTAACCTTTAGTATATTTTAGTTATAGTTTACGCTTAAGCAACGTGTATTTGTGGTCAACGGGCGGGATTATTTTTTTCTTTATATGAACGAACCACTGATGATGAACCCGGGACCCGGTGACTCGATCGGTTTGACCCAATGATCGATCTCGTTACCCGGTGACTTGACTGGGTTGACCCGGTGGTGAAACCGTAACCTGATATATTTGCTATGATATGATTCTTAAATTTATATTAAAAATAAATATTTTTAAAAGATTTAAATTTTAATCTTAATTTAAAAAAATATATATTTTGTAAATTAATAAAATAAACTCTATGTCTAAACCTCACAAACACGCATTAATGAAACCAAAAACCTTTACACTCGTATAAACCTTAAAGGAATACCAAATTTTACAAAAACAACGTTATATTATTTTCCTATACAAGAATGACGCAAGTTTAATAGTATCAATTATTACTTTGGGTCTTTAAATATATCTTTATCCGACGCAAGTTTTTGTTTTTAATTTGTATTATTCCATGACAATTTTTACATGTCTAAACCTTTACACTCGGATAATTATTGAGTTGTGAAAATTAATCCGGAATTTAGACAATAAAATTTTTTGAAACTTAAAAAGAAAAACTAATAAAAATATTTCAAAACTTAAAAACAAGAATAAAGGGGCTGTTTAGTTGTGGAAAACTTTTCATAATTTTCTGCTTCTTAATTTCTAGAGAAGGAAAAAGTTTTCGTTTCTAGGGTAGAGTTGAAAATCTTGAACACCTGTTTAGATGGTATATTTCATTTTCTAAAAAAGATAACAATGTTTAGACGAAACTATATTCTATCATTTTTTTCATGATCCACCTTTTCACATTTTTGCTAGTTTTTTTATGTTTTAATCTGTTTTCTCCCGTCTTCTGTTTTCACGTATTAGTAAGTTCTTTTACGCTTTCATCAAGTTTTTTATGTTTTCATCAGTTTTTTTTCATCAGTATTATTACGTTTTCTTCTGATTTTTATGGTTTCATCATGTTTTTTACGTTTTCGCCAGATTTTTTTACGTTTTCGTCCCACATTTTAGCGTTTCATCAGCGTTTTTACGTTTTCGTCAGCGTTTTTACGTTTTTGTTAGCATTTTAATGTTATCATCAGTAATTTTACGTTTTCGTCAGTAATTTTACGTTTTAGTCATTAATTTACGTTATCGTCCGCATTTTTACGTTTTCTTCAATATTTATATCTTTTCGTTAGTACTTTTACGTTTTCGTCAGTATTTTAATATTTTTATCTGTATTTTAATGTTTTCGTCCGTTTTTTACGTTTTTATCAGCGTCTTTTACGTTTTCATCAGCGTTTTTCACGTTTTGCTTAGAATGTTTCGCACATTTCGGACGACAACGTAAAATAATGACAAAAATGTAAAAATACAGATGAAAATGTAAAATTACTGACGAAAACGTAAAAATACTGATGAAAAACGTAAAAAAATGCTGATGAAAACGTAAAAAATTAGACTAAAACAAAAAAATCAGTCGAAAACATAGAACTCGGACGAAAACATAAAAAACTGACTTAAACGTAAACAAATCGGATGAAAACGTAAATAAGCTGACAAAATGTAAAAAATCGAAAAAAACGTCTAAAATTCGGACGATAACATAGAAAACCAGAAAAAAACGTAAAAATACTGCAAAAACGTAAAAATACTGACGAAAATGTAAAAAATCGGAAGAAAAAGTAACAAATCAGACAAAAAAGCAAAAATTCGGACGAAAACGTATATATTATGACGAAAAGCGTAAAATATCTAACGAAACATAAAAATAGTGACGAAAACGTAAAATTTCGAACAAAAACGTAATAATAATGACGAAAACATAAAATTACTGATGAAAACGTAAAAATAATAACGAAAACGTACTAAATCGAAGAAAAAAACGTAAAAATACTTATGAAAACGTAAATATACTGATGAAAACGTAAAATTATTGATGAAAATGTAAAAGCTGACAAGAGCGTGAAAAACTAACCAAAACGTAAAAATACGTGACGAAGACATAAAAAACTGACAAAAATGTAAAAAAATGGTGAAAACGTGAAAAATGAAGAAACGTAAGAAAAGTGACAAAAACTTGAGAAACTGTCGAAACGATAAAAAATGTGAACATGTTTTATTTGTATTTGAGAAAAGAAATAGAAAACGGTAAAATGGGGTTTTCTAGTTTCTATAAAAATTAGAAAATGAATATTTCATGATTTGTGAAAAATATTGAAAAGAATTTGAAATAAACATGTTTTTAATCTGAAAGTTAAAAAATAAAAAAAATTAAAATTAAAAAAGAAAACCAATAGTAATAATATTTCGAAAATTAAAAACAAAAAATAAAGGTATTCAATTTTAGTGAGTTTAATTATATGGGTTAGTAACAATTAAACAAAAACCTTACCATAGCAATTGGTAAGTTTGATTACCCCTAACGAAAGGTCACATGTTCATTCTTGCAAATGGCATATTTTTTAAATAAAAACAAGAAATAATCAAAAACTGCATTTCGAAAACGCAAATTTCAAAAACTGCGTTTTGAAAACGCAGGTTTCAAAAATGCGTTGTTTCGAAAACGCAATTTCCAAAACAGGGTTTTCAAAACGCAGTTTCATGAATGTTCCAAAACAACGTTTCCGAAACGCAGTTTCAGAAAATTGTGATGATAAAATCACAAAAAACGTGGAAAATGGAGATTTTCTAGGAATTTCTTAAATCCTATTGGTTTAAAGATGTGACTGGGATATGACTTGATTAAAAAGTGTGGTTTCAAATCATAATTATACTATATATATTATATATATATATATATATATATATATATATATATATATATATATATATATATATATATATATATATATATATATATATATATATATATATATTATATATATATATATATATATATATATATATATATATATATATATATATATATATATATATATATATATATATATATATATATATATATATATATATATATATATATATATATATATATATATATATATATATATATATATATATATATATATATATATATATATACATATATATATATATATATACTTTTACCTATCTAGAATTCCCTGATTTTTATATATCAAAATTTTGTTATGACCAGAGGGTCCAAAACTATTCGAATCACTTAGCCCTTCAAAGGAAACTTTATTTAACATATAAACAAGGTCTCATGTTTATATGAAAGTCTCATCTCAACCCTAAGTACCCTAACCAACCCAAAACATTATTTTTAAACAGGCTGTTCCAAAATCAGTTTTGACTACGACTGTTGTAAACCACTTTTGACCCACTTCCCGACCTCCATTTTAGCTCTCGTTTCTTTTATTCAAAATCTTATTCAATTACCTTTGAGTGGGTACCAAATTTGACTTCATTATGTTTGCTAAACTCTAGATATGATCGAAACAAGTGACACAAAATTCTGCCCTAGTTTCAAAAACGAATTTACCATAACTAGTCTAATTAATTACCCATCCCATGTGTAATTCTCAACACTAATTATCGTAGCATGTCTTATTATTTAATTTACAGATTTAAGATAAAACCTAACCCTAAATCCATCATCTACTGATTAAGAATGATTACATAATAATTAAATTAAAAAAACTGAACAAGGGTTTTACCTTAGAATTAATGGAAGAAGAAAAATTATTGAAACCCCTAAAAAAAACTCTTCTGATCGATGTAGGTTTTGATCTCCAGGAGTTATGTGTTTGATTTTATTAAAAGGCCTTATATAGTTTAGTTACACAACCCCTAGCCCAATACAAATTTACCTTATTTAGTTTTTTTCTTTTTCTTTTTTTCTATCGTCGCCTATAACCGACCATATATTTTTTTCTATTATTATTATTTAAAGTATTACTAATATTACCTTAAGTTTCCTTAATTAATTTCAGCCCCTAAAGTCTCCAAAATGTTAAAACCGTAAAACTAGTCACTTTTAACGCGTTTACCGTAAAATACGTAGAATTAAATTTTTTATGAAAACTCTAAAAATAGGTTAGTGACTTATTAAATAAGTACAAAATAACCTAGAACTAAACCATAAATTATTGTTGACACTAAATCCTAAGCCCGAGACCTCTAAACGCTAAAATCACGTATCGTAAATATACGATTTATTATAATACACAAACGTATATATAAAATCTCGAAATAACACCATTTCATTCCATAGTCACTACCACGTGAGCTCATCAACATGAAATAACTACACATCGTTTCACTTACACCGTATCTGATAATAGGAAAATTATACTCTTTTTAGGAAAAAGAAGTATAAACGGTAAGTATTAAGTATTTGATTTAGCAAAATCAAACACCAATGACCCAATTGAGATCGTTCACCAAGGAGGACTAAAGTGTGTGTCAAATTTATCGTTTTTGATTAATATTGATGAGATGAAAAATGAGATAAAGAAAATATGACGGATTACGATTAATTTAAACTACGACGAATAATAACGTAAACGTAAAAACGTGACGAATTTAAAATTTTAAAATAAAAATTACTTAAAATAAAAAATAAATCCTAAATAATATAAATAAGAATAAAAATATCTTAAAACTTATTATCAGTTTAATATTCAATTTAAATGCTAATTAAAGCCTTAAAATTAAATAAAATTAACAAAAAGTCCAAAATATTATTTTATAAAATAAAAATCTTACTTATATTATATTATAACTAAAAAGTATTATATAATAGCTAAAGTATTTTTCAAAATTTTAAAACTAATTAATTCTATTTTTAATTGCCTAAAAACTATTTACATATTAAAATAATCCTAGAAATTAATTAAATATTGAGAAAAATATAAAACATTTCAAAAATCCTAAATTACTTAATATTATCTAGGAAAAATAAAATTTGTAAATAAAAGTGAATTCTAGCCTAATAGGACAAAAATAGATGACTTGATGTTGACTTTTTTGGTTTTGAACTAGCAATGGCTAGTTTGTGTTGGTCAACGGGAACAAGGGTTCCCACTACTCATCACAGAGAGTGAACACAGGTGCTTTGGAGCTTGCTTTGGTTGTTTTTATGGGCACAAAGGGCACCTCCACACCAATTGAAGTGTGGGAGTCAATAACAAGCAAGAAGAACAACAATCAAACACTTATAAGCCACGAATTAACAAAATTATGCATAAAAAAAGAAAGAAAAAGAGGTATGCAGGTAAAGAATGCAACACAGTGAGCTATATAAGAGAATTTAAGCCATCAAACCCTAAATAATCCCTATGACCAGATATGGCACACCTGACTATAGCCCTAGACTACTTGTTGTTAGAAGTATTTAAAGTGATGGTCATATAATATACCGCTATGAAGCTCGTGGAAAATGCTATTCATCGATGTCGAGAGTTCTATGTTATTATTATGTATGTAACAAGAATTAGTCCCGAACACACAAATGAGGAAGGCCTCCTAACCTTGTAAGCCTTAGTATAAAAGGCCAATCCAACCTCACTTGTGTATGTGTCTCCCATTGTATTTTTCCATTCTTCTTGAATTAGAGAGAGAAACTCTCTTTAGTTTTTCTCACTAGGAACACACTCATTGTATATTTCTCTTTCTTCTTCATCTAATATAATATTCCATTCTTTGTTTTAATCTTGTTCTTCATCATCTTTATTTCTTGATCTATAAGTCGTGTGTTACATCCTACAAGTGGTATCATTCGCCTAGGGATTCGTAGTTAGTTTTGGTGTTGATTTGGTGTTGATTTTGGATCAAGATCTCGTGGGTTTTTGGATTAGAGTGTTCGAATCAATTGGATTTGGTGGGATATCGACTCTTTGTGTTTGGTTTTTGGTTGATTCGTAGTCGATCCTTGCTCACATAAGGTGTGGTTTGGGTATCTTGGTGTGTTTATCCGAAAATTTTACATTTTCGGAACAGGGTTTGGTATTTCGAAAAAATCTTATTTATCCGAAGATTCATCCAGTTTATCCGAAAACACATCCCTTATCCGAAAACATTTTACCCGAATTCAACCAGATTTTTCCGAAAAGTGCCATAATTCCGAAAATATATCATTTTTCCGAAAATCTCACATTTTCCGAAAAACCCTTTTATCCAAAAATACACCTTATTCCAAAAATAAACCTTATTCTGAAAAACCCTTTTTATCCTAAAATATACCTTATTCCGAAAAACCTTTTTTACCCGAAAATACCCTTATTCCGAAGATTTATCCGAAAATACCCTTATTCCGAAAATAACCATTATTCCAAAAATTCCCAGTTTTCCGAAAAACTTCCTTTTATTTGAAAACATACCATTTTTCCGAAAATCATACTTTTATCCGAAAATCCTCATTTTTCCGAAAATTGGCAGTTTATCCGAAAATTGAATTTTTCCGAAAATTACCGATTTTTCTGAAAATACATGTTATTCTGAAAATAGTCAATTATTCCGAAGATCTCAAATTATTCCGAAGATCTCAATTATTCGTGTGTTTTTTGCCTTGGAATTTTTGGTTCCTGGAGAGTAGTTTTTTAGGGGATTTAATCAAATGTAGGGGATTTTAACTACAACACTCTGCTTTCTACGAATTGTGATCCTGTTTTTCACACGACTTCTATGATGACATATCAACAAGACAGTGATGCTGCGGGTATTGAGAATCGTGATAGCACTGCCAGAAAGAAGAGGGATGCTGCTTATCTCCAGTCTCAGCTTCTTATAGCACAAAAGGAAGAAGCACGAATTCCACTTCTAGCTGACGAGTTTGATCTCATGGCATCTGCAACAGATTATGATGAGGAAGAAGAGGTGACTACCGACTCCATCTTGATGGCTAATTCGCAGCAAGCATCGACATCGGTAACTCAGACTGACAAAGCTCCTGTGTATGATTCAGACGGATACTCTGAGGTACCTACACGTTTATATATTAATGAGTTATATAATATGTCTAACAAGGAGGAAGATTATACTGAGTCACTTGACCCCTACACTAAGACACACGGGGATCAAACCAATAATAGCAATATTATTTCTAATGCGCCCAGTGTGGACCTTAGTGGAGATCAAGTTGCCCAGCCTACAACCTTTCCTGACGAGATGTATGCGTATTATAAATCAATATTTGATAAGCTTGCCAAGGATGTTGATCATGCGATTGTGGTTAATAATAAGTTTAGAGAAACTAATGCCAAATTGACCACTGAGCTTGCGGGATATATGGAACGGGAGAAAAGTTTTGAGATTCATCATGCTAAAATTAAAGAACTTGAACAAGCTCATGCTACATCGGTTTATCAAGAAAAATGTACAACTAAGAAATTAAATGCCTTACACTTAACTAGTGCCAAAAAGATAAGCGAATTGAATGATGAAATCACCTCTCTTAATAAACAGCTTTCAACTGAAAAATCTGTTATTTTAGATTTAAAAGAAGAACGAAAAAAGCTGAAACATGATTTCAAAATTCGAGAAGATTGGCTTCTTGAGGATTTTTGCAAAGCTAAGGGTAGGATTAGAGAATTAGAAAACCTTTTAGTAAAACGTGGCCAAACTATGCAAACGATAAATATGCTCGCACCAAAAGTGAATGAGATAAATTACACTCGATACAAATTGGCTTTAGGTTGTCCTCTTCCTCCTTATCCCAAATATCTTAAGAAAGTTCAGACCACAAATCAAACTTTATATAATGGTAGTGTGCTCTTGTCTGATGAGCATGCTCCTCCTAGTGTGCATGATTCTGTGGAAACCACTGATCTTGCCATAGAGACTCGTTTAAGAATGAAAAAGCTTGATAAAGAAATGACATCCGTTCATTATCCGAAAGTTAAACCTCCCACTGTTTTTGTTCGGTCTAAAACGAGTACTGAAATGCTTTTGCTACCAAGTGAGGAACTTACGGATAACCACCCTAAACCAAGTGTTGCACGACGATATCTAAACGAGCTTAAAGATAATTTTTTGTCATTCTCAAAAGTGTTGTTAACTCCAAAATTACTGGAGGAAATATTACTTCACCTGTTCACACTGAAGTTCAGAAAATTCTTCACAACGAGATTAATCTGCTTATTAATCAAGTTGATGCTAGGATAAGCAACCTTGAACACGCTTTTTTTAAAATAACTAGCCAAATTTGTTGAAGACTTTAAATCTTTGGCAAAGGAGGCTGATGAATCTCTCGATAGAATTAAAGGTTTGGAAAGCGATATTGAACGTTTCTCGAAAGCAAGTGACAGTGGTGATTGTGATGAAACTAACCCCGTGGCGGTAAACATCTCTGTGTCAGAAAATGAAATCCTCCAAAATGAGCTTGATCGTACGAAAGAGAAAATGGAGTCTTATGTCATCAAAAAGGACAACGAATTCACCGATATTTGGAATAAATATGTCAAAAAATGTGATGAATGTAAGAATGACAAACTTTCGTATGATAAAGCTTACAATGAAATGCAACAAACAATCGAACAGCTGCAAGCTCAGTTAGGAGGTGAATGTCGTGACAGTGAGCCTTCAACAAATGTTAATCAAAAAGAGTTCACGATTCTTCAACACCGACATGATTTTCTTTAGAAACATTGTCATTCTCTTGAACTTGCTTTGCAAAACAAAGTTGGAAAAGTTCCAAATGATGGTAACTTGCAAGTAAAAATCTCTGAATCATTTCACGAATTGAATGTGAAGATTTTGGAAATTACTGACTTGAAAGCGCAGTTGCAAGAAAAGGCCATCGCGATTGCTGAGTTGAAGAAACTTGTTGGAAAGATGGGTGGAAAAACTGTGGAACCTAAGGTTGTAAAATCTGTTGTTAGACAACCCACTGCGTACAATGTGCCAAAGCTATCTATCTTAGGAAAACCACCTTCTAATGTATCTAGGTTATCTCCTAATACCGATGTACAACCAACTGTTCCAAAACTAGCCATATCACCCTATGTTCCTCCATTTAGACAACCCATTTTTGCTAAACATAACCCTGTGAATGCACCTTGCACTACTCCTAAGTGTACTCCCAAACGTGTGATTCTTACGCCCACAAAGGAATCTAAAGGTTCAAATGACGTTGTTCAAACCAACAACCTAGTGGATGGTAAGCAAACAGGGAACATTCAGAAAGCAAACCATGTGTATTAAAAACCTAGTAAACAAACAACCGCTAGAGTTCAACACACTCCTAATGGTAATCAACCAAAACCTAGGACTCCTATCCAACAACCTAGGAATTGGCAATCACCAATGACTAGTCGTGTTTCGAACATGGTGCCTGAACGGTCTGCACACCCTAGGTACACAAGGCCTTTCGAGAATCCCATATTCCCTGTATGTCCCACGTGTAAAAAGGGCATTCACTATGGCAACCATGCTCATTGCATTCTGCAATACCTCTATGAGGTAAACTCTCGTGCCTTTTCACAGAGAAAGAATGCAGAATCCCATAAGACAACAAGGAGATTCTCACCCGTCACAAAGAAAAGCAATGACAAGAAATATTCAAGGCGGATCAATGCATGAACTAGTTTCTTTCCTAAGAAGTCTTCTGCTGTGCAAGAGAACACTACTCCTAGATCTAGTCTTTAGTGGAAACCAACGGGTAGGATCTTCAAGGAAGTTGGTCTTAAGTGGATTCCTATCGAGAAGAGTGATGACACCTGCTCCAGCACTAATGCGAGTGTTCTGAATGTAGAAAATGCATTTGTTACTCCTAACACTAGTATTTGTGCAAACTCTTCTTCTGTCATTGTAGGTACTTCAGCGGATTCTGAATTCACTTCTTCAAAGGGTTCCAACTCTGTACATTCGACATCACCCTCTTCTGCTGTACAAAGGTCTATTTTGGATTATTTTAGAAAAAATTAAAAAAAATTACAAAAATATAAAACATATAAAAACAAAATAAAAATCGAAAAAATCTTTCAAAAATACCAAAAATATTCTTCTCGACATGTTTTTCAGTTTCGATAATATGGACGTGCCTAGAAATGTCGCTCAATAACGACATGGGTGTGTACATAAAGCTCGAATGAAAGTTCAAATGTTTTCAACACATGTCATTTCCTCTTTCTTCAGATGATTTGCAATTACCACAGATTGTGACTCGTGCCTCAAAGAAAGGAAAGTTGATCACGGATGATCACTTATTCTTAACAACAAGAAATATATAATTTTCTCGGTCATGAGCTTTCAATAAAAACATTCCATGTTTTTAAGCTCATGTAAACAACTTACAGTTAAATGTCAGACTGTAACTCGAACTTCAAATAAAGGAGAGTGTCTCTTTATAGATAACTTATCCTAATAACGAGTAGAGCAATCTATCTCGGGTTGAGCTTGTCACAAACCATTCAACGTTTTGAGCTCAACATAATGGCTTATAGTCACATGTCAGACTATATCGCGGTCACCAAAGAAAGGAAAGTCTATGACTTATCCTCATCAATGGGAAATTAATTTTTCTCGGTCATGGGCTTATATTAAAACATTCAAAGTTTTAAGCTCATGAACTCAATAAAAATATTCATTTATGTACATTTTTCCTCAACAACGGGAAATTCAGCTTTTCTCGGGTTTGAGCATAATTTTTCAAGGTATTTCAAAATTGTGTGCTCATATACTCCCCTACTTAAACTAGAATTTCTTTTCGAGGGGGAGTACAAACTTTCATGCAACATTATTCTCTCCATGTTTTATCATTAGTTTCACAAAAATTTCAATTTCATGCAATTTTTGAGGGGGAGAATAGTGATTAAAATGTGATCAAAATGTTTTATCTTGGATAAGATCGTTGATATAAGTGCTTTTTTTCCTAACATGTGCAAAATGTTTACTTAAATGATTTCGCATTTTGAAGCACATTTGTAGGGGGAGCGTTTTTGGTGATATAGAAAACTTTCAAGGTGTAAACATTGATTTCATCAACACCTTGATTGTCTTTTAATAGGTTTTTTTGTTACGATATCTATACCCTTCAACACATTAATTTACGACGACATTGGTGTCAAAAGGTGGTTAGGTATTCGTCCTATGATCCAAGCAGAACCGGAGGGATCTTCCCAGGGACAATTCATTAGAACCTAGAAGTCCTTAGGAAAGATGGAGTAGTTGAGTGTACGAGAATAATGCCGACTAATGAATTAAGCTAGCACTGGAACAATCACAACAAAGTTCTAGTTATGACGTCTTAGTAAGCATTGAAGGGGTTGAAGAATGAAAAAGAAATGTAAGGATAAAGGGTGAAAGAAATAGCCCTCCATACAACTTAGGCAGAAACCGGGTCAATACATCTATTATTAGAATCACTTTGATGATTTCTGATACTGAAGACAAAGCATCATGGATCCAGTGATGCAATGCACAACCCTTCCCAGCCTACTCAAGCTTCTCTCAAAAGAAGTTTGTTTTATTGTCACAGAGTTCAACTCATTTCTATCAACTTTCTCACTCCGAGATAGTAGATATTGAAAAGGTGACAGTCTACTCCAGCCTCCGATCACCAAATAAATGTGCACTTATAGAGTCTAGAGCCAACGAGATTCATCTAAATCTTATTAGGACACTTATTCCGTATATAAATTGTTGTTCATCTTTAGAACACAAGCGATAATTCATAGATTCCTACGCTCTATCCTTGTGGTATTGCTAGAACATTCAGAGTGATACTCTCTAGTATTCACAGTGATGAATGGAAATCCTTCCAGTGTTAACATCAAACAGCACTACGGTAGGTCATATGTAAGATTCACTTGAATTGAACATATGTCAACTGGAAAGCAACAGTGGTTTGATTCTTTTGTGATTCATACTCGTTCCAGGTCTCGACGCAATATTTTTATGATCTTGCCAGAACATTCAGAGTAATACTCCTGAGTATTTACAGTGACGAATGGAAATCCTTCTAGTGTCATCATCAAATAGCACTGTGGTAGGTAACTTGTGAGATTCTATTTGAATCAAACTTGTGTCAACTGGAAAGCAACAACGGTCTGATTCTTAATTGATTCAAACTTGTTCCAGGAAAATGAATTGACGACTTAATCAGCAGAATGGAACTGCTTGATTTACTCTTTACTATGAACTATCTTTCAAGATATTCAAGTATTGAGAACGGCTACCACAGCCGGAAACCCTGTCAAGGAAGTTTTTTGAAATTACCTAATCACAGGTACAGTTCGTACTGTATAACGGGAAACCTGAGGAATGCAAAAGGTGGCGTATCCTCAAGAGTCGTAATTCAAGACCACATGCTCATGTAAATTAAGAAAGCTCAATAACATCTAAAGACAAAGACTTCCGCTACTCCGATGATCAAAGGAGATTGTTAACAAGCTTTCATCTCAAATCAAAGTTTGAGTATGTGGGGAAAGACACAAAAACACAAGATGGCAAAGTTTTAAGATCAAGTCAAGGCAAAGATCAAAGATCCAAGATCACAAGTCATGAAAGGAACGATGAAAGAACTCTCAAGACAACGAGCTTCAAAATCTGCAACATCAAAGGAGTGAAGTCACATAATCCATGACCACTACTTAGGGGGAGATTGTTAGAAGTATTTAAAGTGATGGTCAAAGAAGTGAAGTCACATATTATGTGACCACCCCTTTGGGGGATATTGTTAGAAGTATGGTCATATAATATACCGCTGTGAAGCTCGTGGAAAATGCTATTCATCGGTGTCGAGAGTTCTATGTTATTGTTATGTATGTAACAGGAATTAGTCCCGAACACACAAATGAGGAAGGCCTCCTAACCTTGTAATCCTTAGTATAAAAGGCCAATCCAACCTCATTTGTGTGTGGGTCTCCCATTGTATTTACTATTTTTCTTGTTTTAGAGAGAGAAACTCTCCTTAGTTTCTCTCACTAGAATCACCTACTTTGTATCTTTCTCTTTCTTCTTCCTTAATCTAATATTCCATTCTTAGTTTTAATCTTGTTCTTCATCATGTTATTTGTGTTTGGTTAGTCGTGTGATTAAGTTCTACAAGTGGTATCATTCGCCTAGGGATTCGTAGTTAGTTTTGGTGTTGATTTGGTGTTGATTTTGGATCAAGATCTCGTGGGTTTTTGGATTAGAGTGTTCGAATCAATTGGATTTGGTGGGATATTGACTCTTTGTGTTTGGTTTTTGGTTGATTCATAGTCGATCCGTGCTCACAGAAGGTGTGGTTTGGGTATCTTGGTGTGTTTATCCAAAAAATTTACATTTTCGGAACAGGGTTTGGTATTCCGAAAAAATCTCATTTATTTGAAGATTCATCCAGTTTATCCGAAAACACATCCCTTATCCGAAAACATTTTACCCGAATTCAACCAGATTTTTCCGAAAAGTGCCATAATTCCGAAAATATATCATTTTCCGAAAATCTCACATTTTTCCGAAAAACCCTTTTATCCGAAAATACACCTTATTCCGAAAATAAACCTTATTTCGAAAAACCCTTTTTATCCGAAAATATACCTTATTCCGAAAAACCCTTTTTTATCCGAAAATACCCTTTTTCCGAAGATTTATCTGAAAATACCCTTCTTTCTAAAATAACCATTATTCCGAAAATAACCATTATTCCGAAAATTCCCAGTTTTCCGAAAAACTTCCTTTTATCCGAAAACATACCATTTTTCCGAATATCATACTTTTATCCGAAAATCCTCATTTTTCCGAATTGGCAGTTTTTCCGAAAATTGAATTTTTTTCGAAAATTACTAATTTTTCCGAAAATACATGTTATTCCGAAAATAGTCAATTACTCCGAAGATCTCAAATTATTCCGAAGATCTCAATTATTCGTGTGTTTTTTTCCTTGGAATTTTTGGTTTATGGAGAACAGTTTTTAGGGGATTTAATCAAATTTAGGGGATTTTAACTACAACACTCTGCTTTCTACGAATTGTGATCCTGTTTTTCACATGACTTCTACGATGACATATCAACAAGACAGTGATGCTGCGGGTATTGAGAATCGTGATAGCACTGCCAGGAAGAAGAGGGATGCTGCCTATCTCCAGTCTCAGCTTCTTATTGCACAAAAGGAAGAAGCAGGAATTCCACTTCTAGCTGACGAGTTTGATCTCATGGCATCTGCAACAGAATATGATGAGGAAGAAGAGGTGACTTACCGACTCCATCTTGATGGCTAATTCGCAACAAGCATCGACATCGGTAACTCAGACTGACAAAGCTCTTGTGTATGATTCAGACGGATACTCTGAGGTACCTACACGTTTATATGATAATGAGTTATATAATATGTCTAATCAGGAGAAAGAGTATACTGAGTCACTTGACCTCTACACTAAGACACACGGGGATCAAACCAATAATAGCAATATTATTTCTAATGCGCCCAGTGTGGACCTTAGTGGAGATCAAGTTTCCCAACCTACAACCCTTCCTGACGAGACGTATGCGTATTATAAATCATTATTTGATAAGCTTGCCAAGGATGTTGATCATGCGAATGTGGTTAATAATAAGTTTAGAGAAACTAATTCCAAATTGACCACTGAGCTTTCGGGATATATGGCACGGGAGAAAAGTTTTGAGATTCATCATGCTAAAATTAATGAACTTGAACAAGCTTGTTGATCCCAAACTTAGATCGATTTAGCTTGTGTAAACGAGATTGAATCAAGTTTAACACGTAGAGAAACTTTGTTGTATATGAAACAATTTAAGTATTATGCGGAATTAATATTTAAACAAGAACACACAAACAAGATAAACCAAACTTTCACTTTGATTGATTAATCGAACTCACGTACAATGAAAGTGTGAAAAACATATATTGAACTAAAACATAAAGGCCTCCTTTTATAGATTAAGGAACCTTGTACAAGAGTCTACGTATCAGCTATTTTAGGTAAATATAAACATAAGAAATACATTGCCGAACATATCTTTACTATAAACATACTAGAAACATAAAACGTGTAGGCTAAGTATCCTATAAGTGCTTGACTTCTTCTTATCAACGCTTGACTTCTTCCCGTCAACGCTTGTCTTGACAACGCTTGATTTCTTCCTATCAACGTCCAATTTCCTCTTGTAGCGTCCAAGTGTCTTGGCTACATTTTATTCCCAACAATCCTCCCCTAAACTTGATATCTACTCTAGTAATCAAGTTTCTGAATAAAAACTAAGTACAAGGAGGATTCTTACAAATCTTATTAAGTTGGAAATAAATATATCTAATCAAGTCTTTGCCAACGTCACTTGTATAATCCATCTCCAGTTGTGTTGACACCATTTTCTTCAAAACTTCTTTGGACATAGGATATTCAGCATCCACAAGAAGATATTCAGAAAACTTTGTAGTACTCAAATGATACACACCAACTGTTGAATGTAAACGCCATTGAAGTCAACTGATATCATCAAGATCCTTCCAAACTGGATCTTCTTCATCTGGTGCACACATTCTCTTGAATGTTGACCAAATCTTTATTCCATTGACTAAAGTAGGCGCTTCAGTCTCATACTTGGCCTGCATCAACCTCCAAAGGTCTGCCAAGTCTTCCTTATCCAAGCTTGCAAACAAGGACATAAGAGTAGTAAAAGTGTGTACCTTCTTCCCATATCTACTAACCATCCAAAACCCACTTGCATCTTCCTCATAACTAACTATGGGGTTTCTAGAATCATGGGGTAACACTTCTACCATATGTGAAGCTTCCAAGGGTGAGAGTTTAATGCTCCTTCTAATAACAGCTTCACTAGGATTCACTCTATCCAAATTTTCTGGGAACTCAAGTGGAACTCCCTTCTTCAATGGTCTTGGTACAACCAAAGCTTGTTGAATCTCTATCTCTTCTGCAAGTTCTTCCTTTATTTCATCTGAAAGAAGTCTAATAGTATTCTGCTCTTGCACACTTACCCAAATAGGATAAGCCTTATATTCCAATTCATCAAAGGACAATCCCTGCAACTTCCTAAAAGTCCAACCTGTTTGACAACATCTGAGCAACATGTAGTAGAGCTCCCTTCTAGCTGTCTTAGTCTGTGAAAGAACTTTGCTAGCTTTATATTTCTGAATCACCTTGCAATCCCATTTGAACCCTTAGTAGAATCTCCAAACCCCAAATTTGATATGATAAAGTCATGTCTGGATTCTCCATTACCTTATTTTCCCATGCAAAGTACATCTAAGCAACTTCAGGCATCTCATAATCCACCTGATTCTTCAACTCTGCAAGCTTTTCCTTTGCCAACTCATCATCATATTCAAGTCTCTCTAGTTCTTCAATAATCATAACACTTGAATCTGTACTCTCATCAACATTGCTTTCCTTTCTCTCAATAGAAGTCTCCTTCATCCTTTCTTCTTTCTCAAGTTGTGCAGCTAACATAGAATCAAACTTTACATGGGCTGCATCCTTGGGAACTACTGTTTCTACCATAATCCCTTTACCCTTATCTAATATATCAATGGTGGGTAAAGATGATGATGATACCTATGTAGACACATCCTTGATGTTAGCTGATGACTGGGATACATCAACCATACCTGCAGGTCTATCAACGTCCAAAACCTGTGTGTCAACGCCTAACTTACTCCTATCAGCGCTTAGCTTGTCAGCATCAAAAATCTGCTTGTCAACACTCAACTTACTCTTGTCAACGCTTGGCTTAGAAACCTGTTCCAGCATCTCCATAAACGAAATCTTTGTTGGAGTTTCCAGTGAAACATCAATAATTGGCCTCTCCTTCAAGCTGGTTAAAGCTTCAGCCATTTCCACACCAATAGAACCACCTGAGCCTTTGTCACTTGCATTAAATGGCTTAGTAGCAGCTTCCTCCCCTTTGTAAGAATCCTCCCCTGATGAAAGGACTCTTGTCTGCCTTCTCCTAGTCTCAGCAGCTTCCAAAACAACAATCCTCTCCCTCAATTGCTTGAGTTCAAGGCCTTGTGTAGAGATAGTATGTACAAGGTCTGCATTTTGCTTTTGCAAGTTAATGCAGAGAGCCGTCAATTCCAACAATGTATAGGGTTCCAATCTGCCCTCCTCTAGAATGGGAATTTGACCTCCCAAAGTAGAGTCATGGGGCATGGATGAGGTCTTAATGATGTTAGGACTGACTTGGCCTGCATCTAAGCTAGTACCAATAGTCCTAGACCCACCCATGTCACCAACCACACTTGTGGTGGTGGTTCTCTCTGCAACATGGCTAGGACCACCAGAGGAGAACACTCCAGTAGTCCTTTGGCGTTTTTCCATCCTAAAGTCTGGGGGTGAAGAAGATTATGTGGATTGGGTTTTAGTTTGGAGGTTAAGGGGTGTTTGGGTTTGTTGTAATAGGGTGTCAACGTTTGGATTTGGAGTGTCAACGCCAACATTTAACGTGTCAGTGTTGAAGGGTTCTTGGTCAATGTCCATATGCTGGGGTGATGGTGATGGTTCAGGTAATGGGTCTGGTTGGGGTTGTGGGTCTGGTTGAGGTTGTGCTGCTGTAATAACAGCAAGCATGGCTTGGGTAAGGGGAAAGTCTCTGTTTGGGGGTGTATTCATCTTTCCAAAAATTGCTTTCTTTTGCACAGGGATCGTATAAAAATCATCATCATCCCTGGTGCAATATCTTTGTTCATCAAACACTATTTGCAAACATCTTGGGTAAGCAAGAGTCATCTTGCTACCCTTGTTATAACACATGCCATCAAAAATCATTTTAGAAAAATTATATTTTTGCCCATTAGCAATACACACAATGGCACTCCCAATTGACCTGTTAATTTCATTGTGTGCAGTACATTTGGGACTCAAACATTGATGAATGACATGTATCAAGTACTTCCAAGCTGGGGGAAATTCCTGTTTTGAATATTTGTTTAAAGTTCCCTCTTCAGGGAAAGGATAACCCAAAGCTTGAAGTCCTTGTTCTAGCTCACCAATGGGTAGGATAACCACCCATTGAAGCCCATGGACTGTAGCAGTCAATGTAGTCACATTATTAACTGTTGAGGAAGTGACAGTATTCCAAAACTGTTTAATATGAGTGACAGGGATAAGAGGAGCATGAGAAAGTGCATACCTTAAAGGGGATGCATTTAAATACTCCACCATCTGAGTATATTGAGGAAACAGAGTGTTGTCAACCTCTAAATAGGCAACAATGTTGTGCTGACTTCTGAACCCCAATACCAAATCACTCGGTTTAAACTTAGGCACCATTGATGTAGAAAGCTGTGATAAATGTTATGAAAGATGAATGTGTGTGAAAATTGAGTTAGACAAGAATAAGCAGTTACCCTGTTTCAAAAGAATGAGCCGAATATATAGGAGAGGTAAGCACATGTGATTGGTCAAAAATAAGGCAATTATTTTTTAAAATATAATGATTAAAATCTTGAAAAGATATAACTTATCTTGTGCATTAATAAAAAGTTACCAACTCCTAAAATTACGGCCCAAATTTTCGTCAAAAATAACAACTGGGTAGGACCCAATTTTTGTCAACGGTCAAAAATAACCTATCAACGCTCAACGGCTATATTCTTGTCAACGTTGGAATTTTCCATGTCAACGTTTTAATTGGTCCTAACAACGTTTGGGAATAAAACTGTCAACGTCCAAAAATAAAAATAATAAAAAGAAAAAGGACCTTAACAAGGTGATTTATCCTAGTGAAGATAACCTATAGACTGAAAATTACTATAGGGTGGCAAGCACTGTCTAATCATGCACACTTGCTTAAGCAAGATAGACATAATTCTCCTCAAGTGTCCATTGCTAACCAAAGTTCTTAACAGTGAAGTTATCTCATAAAATCTCTTGTAACTTCCCAGGTAAGCCCAATAAAAATCATACCCAAGTCTCCCAACAGACCACATCCAATTCTAGGCCAAAAAGTCTTGGCAGCGTGCATAGTATATCAACTTTGCATGCTACAGTTCCTCACGATTTAGTAAACTAACTCGTACTCACCAGTGGACACAATCTAGAATTGTGATAAGAGTATTATATAAATACCCAAAAAGTCCTAAAGGTTTCCTAAACCTCCCCTTAAAATAAGATATACAGGTTGCTAAATAAAATGCATGCAATAAAAATTTATGTCAAGATAGGAATATAAATATTCCAACCATCATCCATAAACTTGAACATGCTTTAAGTAAGCTCCTAGAATCCATAAGCAACTCTGTATCCATTTGTACAATGCTAACAACGCTTGCATAATTAGATCAAAAACCACAAAACTACATGTTCCAGACAACGTCAATTTAACATTTGTCAGCGTTAAAATAACCTTTGTCAGCGTTAGACAAATAAAGTGGAAAATCTAATTTCGTACAAAGACCAATAACAATGTATATCCTGTACATATTTTTACAAAGAGTTCAAAAACACATATTAAGTAAGATTGGTCATTCCAATACTTTTTACCAAGTATTGAAATCTCCTAGTATCAAAAGGTTTAGTTAATAAATCAGCCACATTTTCTTCTGTGTCAACCCTATCTGGTTGTATTAAACCTTTTTCAAAACAATCTCTTATAAAATAATTTCTAATTTCTATGTGTTTTGTTTTATAATGATGTACAGGATTTTTAATCATGCATAAAGTACTGTTATTGTCTACAAAAATCTTGGTATGCATGAAATTATACCCATAATCCAATAGCTGGTTATGAATCCATAAGACTTGTCCACAACAAGCAGTTGCAGCTACATATTATGCTTCAGTTGTAGAGTTGGCCACCACTGTTTGTTTCTTGCATTGCCAAGATATCAACCTACTCCCAAGAAATTGGCATCCACCAGTTGTGGATTTTCTATCAAACTTGTCACCCCCATAATCACTGTCTGAATATGAAATAAGGTCCAATGGAGAATCCTTTAGACACCATAATCCCAAAGTAGGATAGCACATAAGGTACCTAAAAATCCTCTTGACAGCATGAAGATGACACTCTTTGGGAGTCACTTGATGGCGTGCACATGCACACACAACAAACATAATGTCAGGTCTTGAAGCTGTAAGATACATCAATGATCCAATCATTGACCTATAATGCCTGACATCCACCTCTTTTCCATCTCCAACCTTTACCCAAGGGTGTTCCCTATCCATGGGTGTGCTAGCCCATTTCTCATGTGGAGAAAAGGCAAACTTTTTCAAGATCTCTGCTACATATTTGTCTTGAGAGATGAAGATACCATCTTATTTCTGCTGAACTTGTAACCCTAGAAAGAAGTTCATCTCTCCCATTGCACTCATCTTGAACTTGTCTGTCATGAGCTTGGAAAAGTCTTCATTCATCTTTGGACTAGAAGAGCCAAAGATGATATCATCCACATAAACCTGAACAAGTAAGAAATCCTTACCAGTCTTCTTTGTAAACAAAGTCTAATCTATGGTGCCCCTTTTGAATCCATTTTCCACCAGATAGGTGGACAATGTGCCATACCATGCTCTTGGGGCTTGATAAAGTCCATACATAGCTTTCTTCACTCTATATACCTTGTCTAGATGTTCTGAATATTCAAAACCAGGAGGCTGCATTACATAAACCTCCTCTGCAATTGTGCCATAAAGAAAAGCACTCTTCACATCCATTTGATAAACTATGAAGCCCATGAAAGAGGCATACGCTAGGAAAATCCTTATTGCTTTAATTCTTGCAACAGGTGCAAAAACCTCTTCATAGTCTATCCCTTCCTCTTGTGTATAGCCTTGAGCAACTAAATGTGCCTTGTTTCTGACCACAATCCCTCTCTCCTCCTTTTTGTTTCTAAGAACCCATCTTGTCCCAATAGGCCTGACATGTCTGGGACACTTAACTAGCTCCCAAACATCTTGAATAGCAAATTGGTGAAGCTCATCTTGCATTGCTTCCACCCAACTTAGTTCTTTGAGAGCATCAAATATCTTCTTGGGTTCCTGTTGTGACAGAAAACAAGCAAAAAAACATGCCTGAACAAGAGGGGTATCAACCTTCTTGTGAATATTGGCAATAAATCCTCCATGATTCTGATGAGACCTTCTAGTTTGTACAGGAGTCATCACACCACCAATGATTAGAGAAGAAGGATGATTCTTCATAGTAGATGTAAGTACTCCTCCTTCAATTATTGTGTTGTCTTCAATTTCAGTCTCTAAGTTGCCAATATCTTCTTCAAATTCTCTTCCATCGTCATCTGAAGGAACCTCTCCATGAATGTTGGAAGGCTCACCTTGTTCAAAAACACTGGAAGAGAATAAATGGTCAAAAGAGTTGTCAACACCTGAATTAGAGTTGTCAATGTTTGAGCCATCAACGCCTGAATATGTCTTGTCAGCGATAGATTTTCTTTTGTCAGCGCTTGAAGATTCATGCATGTTTTCATCAACAAGTGTTACTTGTGGACCACCTTTTTCCTTTCTAGCAGCAGCAAATGCGTCTGTCCATATAGGAATGGTAACATACTCAAGTATCGGTGCTGTTTTGTCTGCGTGTGATCCAACCTCCTTATCAACCTGTATACCTGAAATTTCAACAACTGGTTCTTCCAACAAATTTGAAGTCACCTTCACAATATCTGGATTAGTAACAGGCATATAATTTAAGGTTCTAGATAGAGGTTCCAAGTCAAATAACCAATTTGGTCCACTTTCAGGATCACTAGGTTTACTTTCTAAAAATCTAACATGTACCTTTTCAAGTATACGTTTTTCTTTCTTAAGGTAAACCCTATATCCTCTACTCTGCACTGAATAGCCCATAAAATAGCCTTCATCACCTTTAGCACTAAACTTACCTAAGGCATCACTAGTATCTAAAACAACTACATGACAGCCAAAGGGTTTAAGAAAACCAATATTAGGTTTCCTATTCCAAAATAGTTCATAAGGTGTCTTGTTATGGACTTTGTTGATCAATTCCCTATTCTGAACATAACAAGCTGTATTTAGAGCCTCATCCCAAAATGCAATGGGAAAGTGAGCATCAGCCAACATAGTCCTAGCTGCTTCTATGAGAGTTCTATTCTTCCTTTCAGCCACCCCATTTTGTTGTAGGTTTCTAGCTATACTAAACTATCTAGTAATCCCTTTCTTGGCACAAGTCATCTAATAGCTTATTTCTAAACTCACCACCATTATCACTTCTAAGTATTTTAACCTCATTTCCAGTCTTTTTTTCTAATTGGGTAATACAGTTAATCAAAATATCAGCAGTTTCACTTTTTAAAGCCACAAAGAAAGTCCAAGTAAATCTAGAAACATCATCAGTGATGACAAAACAGTAGGATTTACCATTTAATCTTTCTATATTAGTTGGACCAAACAAGTCCATATGCAGCAAGTGAAGTGGTTTAGAACTAGAATGCACAAGTTTATTCTTAAAGGAGACTTTGTGCTGCTTGCCTTTAAGGCATGCAACAAAAGAATGGTCATTGTGGAAAGACTTTTTAGGCAAACCATCAACTAAACCATGTCTCACAAGTCTATTTATATTATTAAAATTAATGTGCCCTAACCTTCTGTGCCAAAGATTACTCTCATCAACTAAATCCTTAGCATATAGACATGACAGATTATTATTCATCCTAATTTCATTAAGATTCACATTATAAATGTCGTTATGCCTAGGTGTTCTATAATCAATGAATTTCTCATCAGGTATTTTAAAATCTTTGCTTAACACCAAGCATTCAATATCAGTGAAAAGAACCTTATTTTTGTTATCACAGACTTGTGATACACTAAACAGATTGTAATCAAGTTCTTTTACCAGAAATACGTTTTCAAAATGCAAATTGTTGGTGATAAGAGTGCCTTTGCCAGTGATAGTTCCATATCCGCCTCCAAAGTACACTTTGTCACCATCTTTAATGGGGGTAAAGTTTGTCAAGTAATCTTCCTTCCCCGTCATGTGCCTAGAGCATCCACTATCCCAATAGCCATAATCATTAACCTGCTTTTGAATGCCCTGCACATAAAGAAAACAAATTAGTATTCTTTGGGAACCCAAGCCTGAGCAGACTTGGATTCATTTGGTTGTTCAACAAGAACAGACTTAGTCCTTATAACAACCCCTTGTTCATCCCTTTTGGATTAAACACCTAGTTAACCCCAATTGGTTTAGTTATGACCTTTGAAATATAATGAAATCTGTTACGTGTCATAGAAATCCCATCTAAATCAGGGTTTTGGTCTTGTTTGGGTCTCCAAGTTAAGCTAGAAGAAGCTTTAGACCCATTTCCCTTTGGTTTCAGATATTGGCATTACTTGGTCTAGCAACGTTGGAAACATTCCTGTCAACGTTCAAATTGTTCTTGACAACGCTGAAATTACCCTTATCAGCATCAAACCTAGGGTTTGCTACAGGAACCCATTGTCTGTTAGACCATGTAATGGTCTTTTGAAAAGGCCTTTGTCCATAAGTATTAAACCCTTTAGTAAAGAATGGAGCTGGTCTAATGACTTGTGGACTTTGCTGGACAAAAGGTTTGGGTTTGACCATGGTTGACTTTCTATCAGCGTTGACCTTTGAAGCATTGACACACTTATAAGCCAAATATGAAAAACTTCCACAAGTATAACAGGCTTTTCTAGACATAACTCTAGGTCTAGATGAAAAAAACCTGTCCTATTATCACTAACTTGACTTTTTGGTGACCTAGGTTTTCTAAACATTTCTGCATATTTAATACTAGGTTTTCTATCAACGTTTAAGCCAAGGTCAAAAGTCTTTCCAGTAGTAGGGTTGGTCACTTTTATGGGTGTAAACTCATTTGGGCTGTCACTAAGCATGCCACCCTTAACAAACAAAGTAGGGTTGGCTTTCTTCCATTGGTCCAAATCAGTCAATTTCTACTTGTATTCCTCTATTGGAGCAAGAACTCTTGGTGGAGGAATAAATTCTTCTTCTTGGAGTTCTGGTATACCTGTCCAAGACAAATCCTTTCTAAGGACACCATAGAAGTTCCCAGCAGGTGGTGGAACACCAGCATACTCTTTCATCCCAATCCCAGTCATATCCTAAGAATCCCTTTTTTCACTAACACATTTTTCTAAGGTTTAAGAAGCTTTATAAAATCTTTGAATTTTAAGATCTACATTATCTTTGTTTTTGATGGCCTCATCTAACTTAGCCTGAATAACACCATTGGACCTCTCCAAGATGTCCCTTACCTTAATACTAGCATTTAGGTCATGAGTCAAAACATTGATTTGATCTTTTAGTTCAAGCTCCATTTTCTTATATTCAGCCACAATCTTTTCAGTTTGAACAAGTGCAAGTTGATAGTTAGATAACTTGCATTTTTCATTAACAACATCTGATTTTTTAACTTTAAAATTTCTTTGTTAAGTTTTTCAGTGTTTAATCGACAACCTTTACTACAAAATGCATCATCATATACCTCACTGTCTGATGAAGATGAAGAATGTGCCATGAGAGCATAGTGAACATGCTCCTCTTCCTTCTTTTCTGCAACCAGGGCTTTGTTCTCTTCCACATATTTGGCCAAAAAGCTCTAGTCCCAGCCAACACCATCAATCTCTTGCATGGCAACCATAGATTTTGTATCTTTAACCTTGACGATTTGGCTTGAAGGCTTTCCAGCATCAGATCTTCTTGGAGATCTTCACTCTCTCATAAAGTGACACATTCTATGGCAATTGTAACACTCAACCTTGGATTTATCAAACCCATCAGTGTCTTTAGCATTAAAAGTCATCTTCTTTCTGAATCTCCTATTCCATCTATTGGCCCTTATGCTAGCAAGTGCCATATTCCACTTTATGTCCATCTCCTCCAAATGCTCATCACTAATTTGCTCAAGGTCCTCATATGTAATCACTGAACCATTAGGCAATGAAGAAATGTATGCACACACTGTATCTAGATCAATACCAGCAGGGTTAACTCTTGGTGAGTCAACATTGTATGTGTCAGCGTCTAAATGTGGGGCGCTGACAGAGCTTGATCCAACGTTGACACAAGGTGATCCAGTAACGGGGTGCATGCATGACTCCCTTTGATCAAAGTGACCTTCACTATGTGATAAGAAGGCCATATTTCCATTGGTAGATTTGCTTCCTTGATCCAAAAGGATTTCACTCTCTTCAATCCTCAGTTTATTGTAGACGTCATCAAAAGTGGAACTTTTGTGAGTATTATTAGCAATCATCGACCTTTCTTCAATCTTCCATGCATCACCAAGACTTTTAAGGAAAGTGGTGATGATATCAGCATCATCATGCACTGTTCCCATAAATGACAACTTGCTTGTGATGTCAAGAAGTCTGCTTCTTACTCCACTTAGCTTTTCATTGGGAAGAGCTTTGAACACAACATACTCATGCAAGAGTTTCTTCTTTTTCTCTGAGGCAGTATCATCATTACCACCATAAGTAACTTAAAGGGCTGCCCAAAGATCTTTGGCAGACTCATAGCCTCTGTACTTGTGCTGATTGGCTTGTCCCAAAGAAAGTTTTAGGATGCTTAGAGTTTTCATGTCATTCCTTCTCTTTGCAATGTCCTCAGCTGAGACAGCTCTCCCATCTTCAGTTTGTTCTTCTCGATCAGCTTCACTCGATCCGGGAGTTGATTTCGCAGTAATAGCAGCTTGAATCTTGGCAGCCTTATCGAATGTGTTTCCATATTCTATAATTTCCCATAGGGTGTGCTCATGGATTTGAAGGTACTGCTCAAAATTGACCTTCCACAGCTCAAAGTTGTCTAGGTCTAGCATGGGGATCTTAATGTTATGGCTTGAGGAAGAGGTCAACTCTAGAGTAGACATTTTTACTGAATTTTAGGGTTTCTTGAAAAATTAGGGTTTTTGGCTATTTAGGTTTTTTGTGTTCTTTAGATCAAAGTTCCTCAACAAGCTCTGATACCACTTGTTGATCCCAAACTTAGATCAATTTAGCTTGTGTAAACGAGATTGAATCAAGTTTAACACGTAGAGAAACTTTGTTGTATATGAAACAATTTAAGTATTATGCGGAATTAATACTTAAACAAGAACACACAAACAAGATAAACCAATCTTTCACTTTGATTGATTAATCGAACTTACGTACAATGAAAGTGTGAAAAACATATATTGAACTAAAACCTAAAGGCCTCCTTTTATAGATTAAGGAACTTTGTACAAGAGTCTACGTATCAGCTATTTTAGGTAAAGATAAACATAAGAAATACATTGTCGAACATATCTTTACTAGAAACATAAAACGTGTAGGCTAAGTATCCTATTAGTGCTTGACTTCTTCTTATCAACGCTTGACTTCTATAAAACCTGTAAATTCAGGTTTTGACTAAGTCATCATTGTATACGTCACTTTATGATATCTGAATAAATAGTGCCACCTTTGCATGAGATCTCTTGAGCAATCATATGCATCATACACAATATACATTATTTTAATCACCTAAAACATGAGGACATTTAAATCTCATAGCATGCATTATGATTCTCATCACTTAAGCACCAAAACAGTCACACTTGGATGACTACATTTGATAAACTTGAAGGACTCTAACCAGTCACTCCTTTCTGAACATTTAAGTCACTTGAACACACACTCATAAGCATTCATCCCATTTGTTCATACATTCAAACTCATGATCACAATTAATACACAATTATTTAAGTATAAATTCTAAAGCTTTAAATATATTAGTGAATATATATTTTTCCTTACACTATAATTGACTTTACGCTACGACACCAACTATTTTATACTTAAACTTTTCCTTTGACCATTTTTACCTTTTTAAACTAAATTGACATACTTTTGATGTAATAAAATCTTTTCTCATATAAAAATGACCATACTTTCACCAAGGGTCCCAAACTTAACCAAAACTAACCTAGACTTATACATATTCACCCAATATAACACCTATACTCCAAGTGACATTACCTAGACACAAAATTAAACATAAAAACCTCATATACTAAATACTAGCCGAAAATATATACCTACACACAACATTTAAATACCAAAAACCATTACCATTCCAACCTTGACTTTTTAGACTTGTACAATTACTTCATTTAAGTCTTATACTATACTAGACACATTTTTCTTTTCCTTGGCTAGCAAAACCGCCGGTATTAACTTAAACAATGTGTCTATGTACAACTTTGAGCAATTAAGGCATGTACTAACATTACTATGCATATACCACAAGTCTAAGACACCTAGCACACTCCTTACACCCTTAGACGTGTGATAGGGCTCCTCCACACAACCTTGCACTTGTACATACATACCAATTATGTGAAACACTATGCAAGCCTTACATGTCCCCTTTGGGAGCACAACATACGATGGAAAAAGAGTAGGAAGGGTCAAGTGTACATATTTTGTCATTAAGACATGTACTAACATAGTACACTACCAAAAATCTCCATATCTAGCCTTTCCTCTCACTTGGACGTGTATAACCCCAAGCCACAACACAAGTGCATACACCAAGATATTTAGTAAGCCTCATTCACTCCTCTCTTACCCCATTCGGTTATCACACTCAAACAAAACACCTAGATATCCCAAGCATTTACTTCTACTAGTTCCTAGTCCTTCCAAGCATTTAGAGCTCCTCATCCAAGATACTTGGCATTTAAGACGAATCCAAGACCCATTTAAGAGGAACCCGTCCGCTAGAATCATCACACCATTGTCACATCCCATTTTCCTTGAAAGCAAGTAAGTGTAAACCTCCTTTAAGCTTTCTTACTTATTTCATGTTTCATGCATATACATGTTATGGAAATGGAGTTTAAGATGCATGCACACGTAAAAGTCTCATGAACAAACCCTAAAATGACATACAAGCCCACGACTTATATGAAGTTTATGGGTGTTCTTGCCCTAAGACTTTGAACACGTGTACATTTAAGCTCATGTAACCTAATTAAGCCCTAGTTTAATCACTTGCCATATGAATTTATGAGAAAGTAATATAAGCCGAAACATTGAAGCTAATATAAGCCCATAATTCATATAAGCTTAGTTGTATTTTAAGTTGGATGTTTAAGCCCATAAAATAAATATAAGCCGAGACACATGAGTTGGTATAAGCCATGTTAAAGGACTCCTAAAAATTAATATAAGCCGAGAACCATAACTATATAAGCCACGTCATATAAGCCCTAGAAAAATATATAAGCCGAAACTTTAAATCCTAATAAGCTAAACATGTAGACCATAAAAAGCTATATGAGCCAAACCTTAGGAATAATTAAGCTAGCTTATATAAGCCCTTGAAATGTTGAAATAAGCCAAGATTTGTATAAGCCCCCATATAAGCTAAATAAGCTGGTTACAAATAAGCCTAAAAAAATTACATAAGCCTAATAGGCCCATAGCAAATAAGCTGAGACCCATAATGGGCTAGTCAAGCCCATTTACTAAACCTTGGTGACTTTTTGGGCCACATTTGACAAATGGTGAAAGTTGGGTCCAATTTCATAAAGTTATAAAACTTATATATTCATTTCAAGACTTTATAAAGTACAAGGTTCAATTGAGTCAATTTACAAACTATAGGGTGCGTTTGTTATCAAACTGTGAACCAAAGGAAACCACAAGGGCCATTGTTGCTAATTTTGAAACTTAAAATGAGCCCTAGCTACCTTATTAATATTCCGAGACCCCAAGGGGCCATTTCTGCCATTTGGGCAAAGTTTTACAAGCCCTAATCCCTTTTAATTAGTATTCGAAACTTAAAGGGCTGTTCCTGCCACTTTTGAAACTTAACTTAAACCCTAGAAAACCCTATATAACATTTTCGAAACTGAAAGGACTAATTGTGTCATTTTGCAAACTTGAAGCAAACCCTAACCCTTATTATATTGTTTTCGTGACATATGGGGGGGGGGTGTTTGTCATTTCCCTAAAGTTTTACAAGCCCAAGGGGCGTTTTTATAAATAAAACTAACTAACAAGGACTAACGGCGTAATATACTTAACGAATGAAACCCTAAAGGCTATTTTTGTAATTTGTCACACTTACAAGGGTTTATTAGTAATTTCAATTTAATTAAAAGTATTAATAAAATATTTTATCAAAATTTAGTTATTGGAATAATTAAATAAATCACTAAGTTTATTTACGAGACTTTATAAACTGACGAAACCCGTTAATTATATGTTTGTGACTTAAGAAAATAATATGATATTGCCTTACATTTTATTTAATTAAAATCCATTTATATTAATTTATTCCTGTTTACTAAGTCAACATATATATTTTTAGACACTAAAAATATACGTTTATCACAATCCTTTATAAGTATAAACATTTAGACCATCGTTATAGTATATTAATTTGTGATCATGCATTATTAAAAATCATACATCCATCATACATTGTTAAATTATGCATTGTCTAAGGCACTCAAAATTACTTAGGTAATTACTCCGGTTCGTGATCATATTGTGCCAGTTTGTTCAGTGACATCATCTTCACCACATCATCATCACTAAGGTGAGTTCATGGCCCCATCTTTACTGTTTTATAACTGGGGGAGAAAACATACAAAAACTATATTTATATAATATGCAAAACATGCACTGACAACAACAACAACAACTTATTGCCTATTGTTTGCCCCATACCCGTGGATTGTAATAGTTAATAGTGTAGCGCAAAATGTGTGAATAGATCTATTTGGGTGTTGACAGCACCCGGCCTGCGTGACTTGCTATCACGAAACGCTTAGGCCAAGCAACAGGTTTACATCATTGGACTGAGGGAACAACATCGAGACAGATCCAAATGGGCGTACCGAACAACTTATTTTGTCTAGCTTCTATTACAGGGCAATATGAACTATGTTAGCCTCAAAAAATATTGAGTCAAACAAGAATGCTCGATCATATGTTTATTATGTATCGTATATTAGAACGTTGTAATAGGTAGTAGATTAGTCGTGTATAACGGGCTTAACTTTAAGCTAAGGTTCATTCATAAGTAACCAAAGCCCAAAAGGAAAGCCCGGCACATGATCATATAGCCCATTAAGCCACATGTAGGCAAAGGCTATATAAACCCTTCCTAGCATGTTAGGAAGAGTGTTTGTCATTTCATTTTCTCTCAATCTAATATCACCTAGTTTTCACCAACCAATTCTCTCTACTTTCTCTCTCTAGAATTCATCTTCTTCTTCTATTTTATTTCTTTAATTCGTGCTATATCATCTAAATTTATGGGACAATAATTGGTATCAATCGCCATGGGGTAGTTTTGTGATTGGTTGTTGTGTTTTCATTTGACTTATTTGATTTGATCCTTATTTCTTCCACGAATTCAAGACTTTTTATGTTTGTTAGTGTTTGTTAAGTCGTATATCTTCTTTAATCGTGTCGTAGTGACTTGGGTATCTTGGTTTTTGGCTAAAACACAAGTCTTTTGGATCAAAAGTTGAGAAATTTCTTGTTTTTCATCATTCCGAAATTCTTGCAAGGTCTTCGATCGGAAAGTACAACGTGAGTGTGGTTTGATCGCAATAACCTTTGGTTCTACTTTGCGATCACTGGATTTCAATACTTTATTCTGACGTGACATTCCGATCGTGCATTGCGATCTGGGATTCCGACGGTTTCAAGGGATTTTTGAGTCGTTACTCTGCCAAATTTGTTTTAGCCATATTTCGATCTAAACATTCCGACAGTGCATTGCGATCTAAGCATTCCGACAGGTAAACATTGTGATCTAGGATTCAGACAGAAGGACATTTCGATAGATTGTTATTCCGATAGAACCCAACATTCCGATACCAGCAACATTCCGACAGCCTACATTCCGACAGCCCACATTCCGACAGCCTACATTCCGACAGCCCACATTCCGACAGCCAACATTCGGATGGACATTCGAATGGCACATTCCGATGGACATTCTGATGACATGTTTAGCTAAATTTTGTTCGAGTATTTTTTCGACTTAGCCACCATCTAGACTAGTTCCGTAATATCGTTTACATGAAGATTAAAAAAAAAGAGTTAAAATTTTTCCGTCAAGTAAATTCAAATTTTTTCCATACTAGTTTTAGGACATTTCTAGCTCGATTTTCAAAATTTGGCGATTACAAAATTTTTTGGTCTACCGTTTTGTCGGACTGGGGAATTTATTGTTGGACTGAAGAAAAATTGCAATTTTCGGAATTTTAACCACAACAACAATCACAACAAATCTACTTAAGATCCATATTCACTTCATCGTTTCAGAGAATATTGAGATGGATTCTACTGCCGAATATCGTGTGATGAACAACAACATAATGGTGGCAGGTAACAAAGAAAGACTACCAATGCTTGTGTCGGGTCGATATGATCAATGGCAATCCCGTTTTCTACGTTATCTTGACACAAAACCTAACGGTGATGCTTTAAGGCAATGTATTTTGGAAGGACCCTATAAACTCTCACGGATTCAAGTTCCTGCAGTACCAGCCACAGACACAAGCGACGCACAACCCGCATATGAACGTTATGAAAAGAGGACCGACCTCACCCCAGAGAACCGTGCGTGGTTTGATGCAGAGAAAGAAGCAATCTACTTAATTCTCAGTGGCATTGGAGATGATATTTACTCTACGGTTGATGCATGCCCTACTGCTCAAGAAATGTGGACGGCTATTGAAAGATTGCAACAAGGTGAATCACTTAACAAACAAGATGTGAAAACTAAGATGTTTTGGAAGTTTGGAAAGTTTACATCAAAGGATGGGGAATCAAATTGATTCTTATTACTCCCGATTCTACAAGATGATGAATGATATGACCCGAAACAAGTTGCAAGTTTCCACCATGCAAGTCAATGTACAATTTCTACAGCAACTTCAACCAGAGTGGACACGGTTTGTCACCTTGGTGAAACAACAACAAAAGTTAGACGAAGTTTCATATCACAAGCTCTTTGACATTTTGAAACAATTTCAAAATGAGGCAAATGAACTTCGAGCTGAACGAGTTGTAAAGATTTCCACTTGCTTTGGTGTCTACCACTCAACATTACCCAGATTATCACTCTCGTACTTCAAAGACCTACTCTACTCAGTCATCATCACCACGATCATCCATTGTCTCCAAGTCACATGCTCCAACACGATCCCGAGGCAAAGAAGTTGCAAGAGCACCATCACCCACACCTGAGCAATCATCCGAAGAAGACAGTGATAAAGAAGTAGCTCAAAAGGATAGGGAATTCAAGCAACAAATGGCTTTCATTATGAATCAATATAAGAAAATCTACAAACCCACCAACAACAACCTTCGAACATCTTCAAACCCGAGGAACACCAATGCAAAGAGTCCTCCAAGGTATGACACACAAAGACGTGTTGAGAGTCCTCCAAAGTATGATCGACAACCTAAGTATGATAATCAGAGGGTGGCTACTGTTGTTGGAAATAGGGAAACTGTTGGTACTCAAGTTGTACAACAAAGTGGGATTCAGTGTTTTAACTACAGAGGTTTTGGACATTTGGCTAGGGAATGCAGGCAGCCAAAGAGGGTTAAAGATTATGGTTATCATAAGGAAAAGATGTTGTTGTGCAAGAAAATGAAAGCTGGAATCAAGTTATCAGCTGAGGAAGGAGAAATGCTTGACGACACAGATGATGAACTCTCCGACCAAGAACTCGAGGCACATTATTCATACATGGCAAAGATTCATGAGGTCCTTAATGTCACTGAAGATGACAATGGTCCTATCTTTGATACCGAGCCAATTGATAAGGTACAACATGATGATGAATATAATGTGTTTGGTGATACACATGAGCATAGTGATCTACCAACAAAAATTACTGACACGTGTATGATGGAAACGGTTGATAGCAATACCACACCCGATTCATCAGACATGTGTAATAATGAGTTTGAGGATGATCAACATGCAAATGAGTATGATGACGAGGAGCGTGTCGCGCTTGCTAATTTAATTTCTAGTTTACAAAAAGATGTCAATGAAAATAGAAAGAGTCAAAAGCAATTAAAGAAGGCAAACGCAGCGCTCACTCAAAAATTTAAAGAATGCAAAGCCGCTCTTATAAAATCTAGTGAGACTATTGATAGTTATAGGGCTGAGCTTCTTCAAAAGACCACAAGCTTGAGGGGTACAAAAGTCGTGTCATCAACGTTAAAAAGGATGATTTTGAAAATAAATACAATGAAGCTCTTGCTGTGTTAACTAAAGAAAAACGTCAATTTAATGTTTTATTAAGTGATGAACGTCAAAAAACGTACCTTGCCACAACTAAAGTTAATGAACTTGAACAGAGGCTTTCTATGAACACCACCGATTCTGCTAAAATTCTTGACGAAAAGAAACAAGAGGTTAAAAGAATCAAACAAGATTTCAAAAATAGACAAAGCAAAGATACTGAAAAAGTAAAGGATCTCGAAGAACAAGTCGATTTTTTGAAAAAAGTTATTTATAATACACATGACTCTATTCAACGGTAAGAATGATAGCACCTCGGTCGTTTTTCAAGGGTCAACCTAGCTTTGCCACACCCAAGTACCTCGAACAAGCTCAAGCTGCGAACCCTCACTTATATCTTGATGAGTCCGAATGGACTGATAATGACTGCCCAGTAGCTAACCTCGATAGTGAAGAGACGTCCCTTTGGGATGAGGAGAGTAGATCACCAGTCAATAAAGATTTTGTGAAACCATATAACTATGCTTATCTAAACAGTCTTTATGGTCTTTTCACTCCACAAATACAGAAGTCTCGTGAGGAATTCTTTTTAGAATGCAAACAACGAAGAATTTAATGGAAGAAAGCTTTTGCCGCTAATAGAAAAACTAATGTTTTTAAATATATTAACTATTTGCCTCTAGATGCTTCTAAAAGCAAAAGTAGAAAAACACTTGGTTTTCTTAAACACCACGTTGATAATGTTCAATCAATTATTGAAAGTGATTGGGAAAAACGTCAAAAGGATAAGTGGAAAACCGAGATTCCTCACGACATAACTGTGCTTGTGAAAGAACTTTTAATACCAAATACGAAGATAATAAAAGAACATCTTCTTGAGTTCGAAAATTTGATTCGGTCTGAAATGTTTGATGATTTGAAATATGTTGAGTCTCTTGAAAAAGAAATTGATGAACTTTAAAATGACAAATCCGAATTTTCAAACGAATATGATCTACTTTTAGAAGAATGTCTCTCCAAAGATATTTTGTGTGTTACTCTTCAATCTTGTGCTGATATCGATGAATATTCTGATGTTGCATGCAAATATCTTGATAAAATCAAAGAATGTGAGCGTCTTGAACTTGAGCTTTCAAAACATAAAGAAAATGTTGATAAAAAGGCTTTTGAGTTACTTCAACACAAAACTGATTTCCTTCAAAAACATTTTCATTCTCTTGAACTTGCTTTACAAAAAGACGTTGGTAGTTGATAGGTGTGTAAACACCCATCCTTTTACCACTTAATTCTGGCTAAAACAAGACCAAAACGCGTATTTAATATCATTTGTTTGGAATTATGCGTGGTTTTTGTGTTTATTGTGTTTTCAGAGCCAACCGGATGATTATTGAAGAAAACATGGGATTACACGGGTTTTACCGAAGAAAAAGACTCAAGATGAAGTCTATTGTCCAAGAGATGCAAAAGATTTGAAGTCACTGGGCCTATTCGAAGATTTATCGAAGAAAAGGACCAAAGATGGAAGATTTACATAAGTCGAAGAAACTCAAGTCTATTAAACGAAGAAATTAAGAGACGAGTTGAATTTAATCGACGACAAATCCCGAATCAGAATCGAAAACGTCAACTTTTCTGAAAAGACGAGAAGACAAGAAGAACAGGAGAAAGCCCACTCACCAACCAAAGGGAACACCTATATAAAGGGTTCCCTCACACTTTTCATTCAGTTTTTTTTTGTTTTTCTTTTCCATCTTTTTCTCCCTCTTTGTTCGTAGGTTTCACCAACACCACTAGGGTGTTTGGTGATTTTGATCTTTGTTTTTCAATCTTGTAATTTCATCCTTGTTTTGTGATTGTTAAAACCTTAATCGTTCAATATATCAATCTTTCCATTTCATCTTGTTCACCATCATCTTTTATTTCAAGTTCTTAAGTTCTTATTTGGTTGAGTTTTGATTTTAAAAAGTTGTTGAATTTGCGTTTTTATTGATGGGATTTGTTGTTATTGGTTAGTATATCATTTGTGTTTAGTTTTATTTAAGTTTTGGTTGAAAACTTGGTGAATTTTTGGCTAAAAATCGATCTTCCCTGTTTTTCTGAAAGTTACTGTTCTTGAGTTCCCAGGTTCCGGATGAACCAAAAGTTCCGGACGAACCAAGGGTTCCGGATGAACTAAAACTTCCGAGTGAATCATCTTAGTTAAAATCTTCCGAATCATTTTCCTTTCAAAAGTTCCGAGTCAATTTCAAAAGTTCCGGATGAACCAAATCTTCCGAATGGACAAAAGTTCCGGATGAACCAAATCTTCCGAATGAACAAAAGTTCCGGATGAATGTTATTTTCAAAAGTTCCGAATGAATGTTTGTTTTTAAAGTTTCGAATCAATTTAAGTTGAAAAGTTCCGGATCAGTTTTATCTCCAGAAGTTCCGGATAAACTTCCGGACCAAACTTCCGAATCAAGTTCCGACCAAAGTTCCGGGTGAAGACTTCCGAGTGAAAGTTCCGAATAAACTTCCGAGCCAAATCTTCCGGATCAACTTCCGAACAAAGTTCCGGGTGAAAAGTTCCGGATAAACTTCTGGATAAACTTCCGGATCAGTAGTTCCGAATCAAGGTCAATTTCCGAATCAATTTTCTTTGAGTATTTTTAAGTGTTACTGTGTTACTGTTTCTTCATTCTATTTTAATTTTAATTCTAGTTTTATTAATTGTCATTAAATTAATTGTTTTTGATTTAAGTTTTTCATTTTAATGCATTTAAACTTTTTAGTAGATTAGAAAACTAAACCCCTTTTTTAGTAACCAAGAACAATCATTCCACTTAGAACCAAGATCAATTCGAGAGGATATCGAGAGAACTTAATTGAACCTATACAAAACCAATGTATCAAATGGCGCCGCTGCCGGCTCTTCTCGTTAAGATCAACAGTTTTTTGTGAGAACTTGGATTTTGGGATCCGTTCCCTGTGAACGTTACTTTTTCATAAAAACTTTCAAAAACACAAAAAAATATAAAATTTTCAAAAATCTAAAAAAAATAAAAAAAACATAAAAACCAAAAATATTTTTGCTTTGTTTTTTCCTTGTTAGTTCTTTTGCAGGTGTATGCGCACTCGATCAACGTCTTATCAAGAGCCCGAGCCTCTCGATAACTTAGACATGGCCGGTGTACAAAACAACAACAACATACCACCTCAAAACAACAATAATAACAATAACAACCCACCTTTCAACAACATGAATAATAACAACAACAATGAGCCTCTACCGGATAATCGCCCGATGATTGAACTTCTGCAAGCTCATGTAGATGGCAACACTGATCCAATTGTTATATCAGCGATTGCAGCCAACAACTTTGAGCTCAAATCCGGCTTTATCCAGATGGTCTCTGCCCAACCATTCTTGGGGCATACCATTGATGATCCACATGACCACATCAAGAGATTCTTGCAACTCACCAATACGGTCAAATTCAATGGTGTTCCACAAGAGGTAATCAGGTTACAACTTTTTCCCTTTTCTTTAGAGGGACAAGCCCGACATTGGCTTGCTAAGGAACCGCCACAGAGTATTCTTTCGTGGACGGATTTGGAAACCAAGTTTATCAATTACTTTTTCCCACCCTCTCGTACTACCGCTTTGCGGAATGAAATCATAAATTTTGAACAAAAGTACGATGAGTCGTTTAGTGAATCTTGGGACCGTTTCAAAGACCTTTTGAGAAAATGCCCACAACATGGTTTTACCAAAGTGCATCAAATTAATACTTTTTACAATGGTTTAAGCATGAATGACCAAGATTCACTAAACAGTGCCTCGGGGGGTAATCTTTTGGCTAAGACTTCCAATGCTGCTTGGGATATCATTGAGAATAAGTCTCGTGTGCAAACCAAGAGTGTTCGGACCAATGTTGCTATGCTAGCACTAGTGACAGCGACAAGCGACTGGACAAAATCACTGTGCTTCTTGAATCGCTTGCTACCCAAACGGCCAGCAACACCAACAGTATCAACGCTAGAAACGCTAAAGACGCTCAAGTCAATGCTGTTAGCCAACCATGCGAGATATGCGGGGGTCCTCACTCTTACACCACTTGTACTGCCACCCAAGACTACCCTTCTGAGAATGTGAATGCAGCTTATGGCACCTATCCTTAACCTGCTTATCAAGCTAGACATCAAGGTGACCGTAATTTGCTTAGCTACCGCTCCAACAACTACCTCTCACCACCCGGTTTTCCTCCAAACAACCCAAACCAACAACAAAACCTCAATCGCCCTCCTCAACAACAACAACAACCTCGTACACCATACATACCACCTCACAAACAACAACAACCACCTCAACGAAACAACCAAGTATACCAGCAACCTGCTTATCAACCACCCGCATATAATGCTCCTCCCAACCAACCCACCGCTCTTCACCAAGAAGTGGAAACTTATATGAGGACTAACGATGTGATCGTGGGAAATATTCAGCGGGAAGTGCTCAACCTGAAAGCAGACCTGGTCAAACAAGGGAACGATCTGAGAGCTGACATGAGAAACACGTTGGATAGTCAAACGAATGACTTAAAGAACATGATGGCTAGCTTCTTCCAATGTAATCAACCCTCTTCTTCGGGTACTCTTCCGAGTAATACCGTTGCGAATCCAAGAGGGGAGATGAAAGCAATCATCACTCGCAGTGGCAAAGGTACCAAGGAACCCGAGCTTCCTATACCTCCACCGGTGGTTGTGACTAAGGAGAACGAGTCACCTGCTCCTATCCCTCATCCTTCTCCATCCCCAATTTATCCGCCTCTTACTTCTACCCCTCCTCCACCCAAGGATGTGAGTGATCCTATTCTCCCAAAGCCTTCCTCTTCTTCCAATATACCTTCTCCATCTAGGTTGAGGAAAGAGAAGCTCAAAAGCAAGGACGATATTCAGGTTTCGAACTTTCTTAAAATGTTCAAACAACTGAATTTCAATATCTCCTTCGCTGAGGCTCTCGCTCACATGCCTAAGTATGCGAAAATGTTTAAAGATCTTCTGAGCGACAAGGAAAAGCTTCTCGATATTGCCAACACCCAACTTAATGAGAATTGCTCTGCAGTGCTCTTAAGGAAATTGCCAACTAAGCTTGGTGATCCAGGTCGTTTCTTAATCCCTTGCAATTTCCCGGGAGTAGAAAATTGCATGGCCCTAGCCGATCTAGGTGCCAGTATTAATCTTATGCCTCTAAGCGTTTGGAAGCTATTATCTCTCCCTGAGCTAGTCCCCACCAAAATGACTTTGGAAGTAGCTAACCGTACGGTTGCTTATCCAGTGGGGATAGCCGAAGACGTCTTTGTAGGAGTCGACAAATTCACTTTTCCTTCCGATTTCGTCGTCGTCGACTACGAGATGGACCCTCGTGTTCCCTTGATCGTGGGTCGTCCATTCCTAAGGACCGGTCGCACTCTCATCTATGTTGAAGCCGGTGAGCTTATCATGAGAGTGGGTGACGATAAAATCGTCTTCAACATGGGAAAGTTGTCTAAACAACCTTATTCATACGTGAGTGTTAATTGTATTGACGTTCTGGATGAGGCTTGTGAAGAACACTTTAATGATGCTTGTAAAAATATTCCTACCTCTCTTCCTAATGTTGAAACCATTGCCTCTATTGATTCATCCTTGTCTCTATTTGGAGAAAATGATTTGTTTTGGAACGATCTTGAAGCCACCATGGGATATGTGAACTTAGCTAATGATGATTCTCCCACCGATGGGGACGAAGACATGCATTTCTTTGAAAACCTTCTCAACGAAGACAATCCTTCTCCTCCATCTCCCACGGCTATTGCTATCGATACTTCGACTTTGAAAACGCCTCCCGTCGAAAATCCTCCGGATTTAGAACTTAAGGAGTTGTCGCCCCATCTCGAGTATGTGTTTCTTGAAGAAGAGAAGAAGTCGCCAGTCATTATCGCGAAGGACTTGAAGGAAGAAGAAAAATCTCGCCTCGTCGCCGTGCTTAAAGATCACAAGAAGGCTATTGCTTGGAAAATTTCTTATATTCGCGGAATTGATCCTCACTTCTGCACACACAAAATTCTCATGGAGGACGACTTTAAGCCTACAATTCAAAGCCAACGAAGGGTGAATCCAAAAATCCATGAAGTCATCAAAACAGAGGTTATCAAACTTCTTGATGCGGGTATGATTTACCCTATTTCGGATTCACCATGGGTTAGTCCAGTCCATTGTGTGCCCAAGAAGGGCGGAATAACCGTTGTTCCCAATGAACACAACGAGTTGATTTCCACTCGTCTCGTTACTGGGTGGAGAGTTTGTATAGACTACCACAAACTCAATGATGCCACGAGAAATGATCATTTCCCTCTACCTTTTATGGACCAAATGCTTCAACGATTAGCGGGTAATGAATATTACTGCTTTCTTGATGGTTTCTCGGGTTATTTCCAAATACCCATCGATCCCCAAGATCAAGATAAGACAACATTCACTTGTCCCTATGGCACATTTGCTTACAAAAGAATGCCTTTTGGCTTATGCAATGCCCCCGGGACTTTCCAGAGGTGCATGTTAGCTATCTTCCATGACATGGTTGAACAAACCATGGAAGTCTTCATGGATGATTTCTCGGTCTTCGGGGATTCCTTCTCTTCTTGCCTTGCCAATTTGGAACGAATGCTGAAGCGGTGCGAAGACACTCGCCTTGTTCTGAATTGGGAAAAATGCCATTTCATGGTAAAAGAAGGCATCGTGCTAGGACACAAAATTTCCAAGGTCGGTCTCGAAGTAGACCGTGCTAAAGTCGACGTTATAGCTAAGTTGCCTCCACCTTCAACCGTGAAGGGTGTGAGAAGTTTCCTGGGTCATGCGGGCTTCTACCGTCGATTCATCAAAGATTTTTCTCAAATCGCTCGCCCGATGACCCACCTCTTGGAAAAAGATACTCCTTTTATCTTTTCCAAAGAGTGTCTTGAAGCCTTCAACTCGCTTAAGGATAAGCTAACTAAGGCACCCGTCTTGGTTACCCCTAATTGGGAGCTTCCTTTGAGTTGATGTGCGATGCTAGTGATTTTGCTATTGGAGCGGTTTTGGGACAAAGAGTGAACAAACACTTCCAACCAATCCATTACGCTAGCAAGACAATGACGGGGGCTCAATTGCATTACACGACAACCGAAAAAGAGCTTTTAGCTGTTGTTTATGCCTTTGAAAAGTTTCGCCCCTATCTTGTCCTTTCCACCACAATCGTTTACACCGATCATTCCGCGTTGAAGTACTTGATGACAAAGCAAGATTCCAAACCAAGACTTCTTCGCTGGGTTTTGCTACTCCAAGAATTTAAAATCGAAATTCGCGATAAAAAAGGAGCTGAAAACCTAGCCGCGGATCATCTCAGTAGACTTGAGGATCCATACCAGGGGGATCATCCGAACAAAGAAATCAATGATTGTTTTCCCTTGGATACCTTAATGTCTATTAACTCGACTTCTGATGAAACCCCGTGGTTTGCGGTCATTGCAAACTACTTGGCGGGTGGAATTTTCGTTGACGGGTTAACATCCCAGCAAAAGAAAAAGTTCTTCAAAGACATTAAGACTTACTTTTGGGATGACCCGTATCTATTCAAACAATGTGCCGACTTGATTATTCGCCGATGTGTTGATGGACCGGCAGCTTTGGAAATCCTTGATGCTTGCCACAAGGGACCCACCGGTGGTCACTTTGGTCCCAACTACACCGCCAAAAAAGTGTTTGACTCGGGATTTTATTGGCCCTCCATATATCGTGACGCTCACAATATGGTTAAACGCTGTGATGTTTGCCAAAAACAAGGCACGATCACACATAAAGACGAGATGCCTCAGAATTTCATTCAAGAATGTGAAATCTTTGATGTTTGGGGTATCGACTTTATGGGGCCATTCTCTTCTTCTAAAGGAAACACATACATCCTTGTAGCTGTTGACTACGTCTCCAAATGCGTTGAAGCCAAAGCTTTACCCACTAATGACGCAAGGGTGGTTTGTAACTTTTTGAAATCTCTATTCGCTAGATTCGGTGTGCCTCGTGCCATTATTAGTGATCGTGGGACTCATTTTTGCAATGACCAATTTGCTAGAGTCATGGCTAAGTACGGTGTAAATCATCGTCTTTCCACATCCTACCACCCACAAACTAATGGCAAGGCTGAAATATCTAACCGAGGACTAAAGCGAATTCTGGAAAGAACCGTGGGAGAGCATCGTGCCTCATGGGCTGATAAACTTGATGATGCTTTGTGGGCTTTTCGTACCGCATACAAGACTCCGATTTGTTGTACACCATATCGTCTCGTGTACGGGAAAGCATGCCACCTCCCCATTGAGTTGGAGCACAAGGCTTACTGGGCCTTGAAGTGGGCTAATTATGATATCAACAAAGCCGGTGACCTACGCAAGATCCAACTCAATGAGCTGAATGAACTCCGTAATGAGGCTTATGAAAATTCTTTGATCTATAAGGAAACAACTAAGCTCATTCACGACTCCAAGATTAAAAACCAAGAGTTCCAAGTTGGAGATAAAGTTTTACTCTTTAACTCTCGGTTGAAAATCTTCTCGGGCAAGCTGAAATCTTGTTGGTCCGGCCCATTCACCATTGCCCAAATTTTTCCATATGGTACTCTCGAGCTCGCTCAACCTAATGGACCTAATTTTAAGGTGAATGGCCAACGAGTGAAGTTGTACTTTGGTGAGGACACCTCTCAGGAGATGATTCCTTCCCTCACCACGTTTCCCATGAACTAATTTTGGGTCAAGTCAGGCTCGTGACTCGGTTATCAAAAACAAGCGCTCCTCGGGAGGCAGCCTGAGTATCTATCCTTTTATGTTTTAGCCTCCTAAGTGTAGGGGGACCTCTATAGGTGTCTGTATTTGTGTGGTGATGTGATTACAGGGATAAGTGCACTCTTGGAATCTTTGAAGAACCGTGCTCCCGTGTAATCCGAAATCCGGTTCTATCTCTCAACTATCGTGATTCAATCTTCTTCATACTCACATTTGAAATTGATCACTTTAGTCGTCTCTTCCTTAACTCGAGTTAACCAACGTGCACAATGTCATAAGTGTAGGGGAGATTTTTCCCACATGCTTAAACATTGAGGAGAATGTTTATCTTAAGTGTAGGGGGGACTTCTATCGAAGTTTTAAGTGGACTTTTCCATGAAAATGCCTTCATTTAACCGAAAAATCATCTTTTTCAACATTTTCAAAATTTTCAAAATTTTTAATTAACTTTGGCCTTGTAGTCGTAATTTTTAAATTTTTATCGTTGCTTTCATATGTATATATCCCGCAATAAAGTCAAAAATATTAATAAAGTGGTGTAGCTAGTTTAGAAGTCTTTGACATATTAGGCCCGTTGCGTTTATTTTGACTCAACCCGAATAGACTTATCCAAGTTTATTCTAGCTAGTATCCTTAACCATGTAGACCTTAATTGGTTTATTAGGCTAAGCATCCACGAGTCTCATTACTTGAGATTTTAAATTGTGGAGGACGAGAAATGATAGAGTCAATTATAAGTCGGTATTCTTGCACAAGCTCACTTTGTGTAATTATTTGCCTATTCTCCCATCACTTGCTAATAAATTATCTGCAATAAGTAAGGTCGTACGATTTGAAAAGTTACTTAGCTTCTAGCCCAATATCGTTTAAAAGTTGCTCGGTAATGATAAGAGTTCATAGCCAGGGCATAACTTATGAAGCGGGGCACCAAAGTACATTTAACCGAAAAGGCCCTAACAAGGCATGAGGATTCCATTTTATTGCTAAAGATCCAAAAGTGATGTGAAAAGCATTATTCCCAAAGTCAATATGAAGGATCAATACTCACGACGAAAAGCAATCAACTCCCATAAAGATGATGGAGAAGTCTATCCGAAAAGACCCTAACAAGGTATGAGGATAAATAGATCCAAGTCCGAAAAGGAGGCGGATCGTTGTATCTCAAAATCCCAAATAGAGATTGAAGAAATAATCATGAAGTCGTGGTCAACAAAGTTGGAGTACCTCTCAAAAGTCTCCAAGTGAAGAAACTCTATGAACGATGAGAAGACCATTATCTCAAGCACGTCTCTCAAGATATGAAGTATGAAGTACATGCCAAATATCGGCCCGAGAAAGGTCTCAAATCGTGAGCCAAGTTATGCCAAGATATGAACTTTTTGATATCCCGAGAAGCAGTTTTAAAAGATTTTGTCCTTTAGCTAACTATTGATCAAATCGTCCTACTTTGCTTTCAGCCTAAATAAACTATCGAAATAAGTCCAAAAATGCATCTTCATGATCATTCTAAGACAAAAATAAAATATAAGAGATACACCTAGGAATAAGGGAGTTTAAGCATTTAATTAAGCCATGTGTGTAAGTGTTTGAATTGCTAACTTATAATAACAATGATCTCGTTTTTAAGCTTAGTTTGGGGAACGTGAAACTTGAGGGTGATAAATCTTCACAGCACCGAAGCCCTAATGTAAGTCCTCGATCTCTTTGCAAGTTATTTCCACGTAGCTATTTTCTATCCTTTTTGCTTACACTAAAGTTTTAATTTTTCTTAGTAGTTTTAATTTTTGTTTAATAGCATTTTAATAAGGCCAAGGTTGATTAATTATGAGAAAAATGTAAAATTGCTTTATCACTAAGCATTGCATGAGGGCATGGCAATGGTTAAGTGTAGGGGATTTGATAGGTGTGTAAACACCATCCTTTTACCACTTAATTCTGGCTAAAACAAGACCAAAACGCGTATTTAATATCATTTGTTTGGAATTATGCGTGGTTTTTGTGTTTATTGTGTTTTCAGAGCCAACCGGATGATTATTGAAGAAAACATGGGATTACACGGGTTTTACCGAAGAAAAAGACTCAAGATGAAGTCTATTGTCCAAGAGATGCAAAAGATTTGAAGTCACTGGGCCTATTCGAAGATTTATCGAAGAAAAGGACCAAAGATGGAAGATTTACATAAGTCGAAGAAACTCAAGTCTATTAAACGAAGAAATTAAGAGACGAGTTGAATTTAATCGACGACAAATCCCGAATCAGAATCGAAAACGTCAACTTTTCTGAAAAGACGAGAAGACAAGAAGAACAAGAGAAAGCCCACTCACCAACCAAAGGGAACACCTATATAAAGGGTTCCCCTCACACTTTTCATTCAGTTTTTTTTAGTTTTTCTTTTCCATCTTTTTCTCCCTTTCTATTCGTAGGTTTCACCAACACCACTAGGGTGTTTGGTGATTTTGATCTTTGTTTTTCAATCTTGTAATTTCATCCTTGTTTTGTGATTGTTAAAACCTTAATCATTCAATATATCAATCTTTCCATTTCATCTTGTTCATCATCATCTTTTATTTCAAGTTCTTAAGTTCTTATTTGGTTGAGTTTTGATTTTAAAAAGTTGTTGAATTTGCGTTTTTATTGATGGGATTTGTTGTTATTGGTTAGTATATCATTTGTGTTTAGTTTTATTTAAGTTTTGGTTGAAAACTTGGTGAATTTTTGGCTAAAAATCGATCTTCCCTGTTTTTCTGAAAGTTACTGTTCTTGAGTTCCCAGGTTCCGGATGAACCAAAAGTTCCGGACGAACCAAGAGTTCCGGATGAACTAAAACTTTCGAGTGAATCATCTTAGTTAAAATCTTCCGAATCATTTTCCTTTCAAAAGTTCCGAGTCAATTTCAAAAGCTCCGGATGAACCAAATCTTCCGAATGAACAAAAGTTCCGGATGAACCAAATCTTCCGAATGAACAAAAGTTCCGGATGAATGTTATTTTCAAAAGTTCCGAATGAATGTTTGTTTTTAAAGTTCCGAATCAATTTAAGTTGAAAAGTCCCGGATCAGTTTTATCTCCAGAAGTTCCGGATAAACTTCCGGACCAAACTTCCGAATCAAGTTCCGACCAAAGTTCCGGGTGAAGACTTCTGAGTGAAAGTTCCGAATCAACTTCCGAGCCAAATCTTCCGGATCAACTTCCGAACAAAGTTCCGGGTGAAAAGTTCCGGATAAACTTCCGGATCAGTAGTACCGAATCAAGGTCAATTTCCGAATCAATTTTCTTTGAGTATTTTTAAGTGTTACTGTGTTACTGTTCCTTCATTCTATTTTAATTTTAATTCTAGTTTTATTAATTGTCATTAAATTAATTGTTTTTGATTTAAGTTTTTCATTTTAATGCATTTAAACTTTTTAGTAGATTAGAAAACTAAACCCCTTTTTTAGTAACCGAGAACAATCATTCCACTTAGAACCAAGATCAATTCGAGAGGATATCGAGAGAATTTAATTGAACCTATACAAAACCTATGTATCAGTAGTTTTCCACATGATAATAATTTGCAAGAAAAACTTTCCATAACGTTTCGAGAAATGAATGAACAGAATTTGGAAATTAAAGGGTTGAAAGCTCAGTTACAAGACAGGGAAATAGCGATAGCAGAGTTGAAGAATCTCGTTGCTAAGATGGGTGGGAAAATTGTGGAACCTAATGTTAAGAAACCTGTTGTAAGACAACCCAATGCGCAAAAAGTGACTAGACCCTCTGTCTTGGGAAAACCATATGTTTTCTCTAATTCTGCATTTGTAAAACCTGCGTTTGCCCCCAAGATGGATGGGAAGGATAGGTTACCACAAAAGACTCCCAAAACACATATTCGATCACAAAACATTAAGAACACAAATGTGGTTAAACCAGGGATGTATATATTGGCCACTACAGCTATACACAACTAAGAAAGTCAATCACCTCAGACTTCTAGAAACACTAATAGACGTGTGTCTTTTACTACAGGAGTAGTCCCCACTGATAGTGTTAGCCGGCCCCAGCTTAAGAGCACTCGCATGAATGGAAAGGTTTGTCAAAACAAAAGTCAAGGGAAGATGAAGACAGTAGAAGACCACCCTTGGATTTTCAATCTTTCTAAGAATAAAACGTCTGTAATCGCGTGTAATGATGATATGAATTATTCGACTTTGAATGCTTTGAATGTTAAGTTTGTTTGTGTGAAATGTGGAAAGTGTGCTAATGCTAATTGATAGGTGTGTAAACACCCATCCTTTCTACCACTTAATTACAATAATAACCGGACCAAAACGTGTATTTTATGTCTTTTATGTCGGAATTATGCGTGGTTTGTGTTTTTGTTGTGATTTAGGACGAAAAGGTGAAATGTGGAGAAAACACGGGAATTCACGGGCATTTACGGACTTTTATTGAAGAAAAAGATGAAAGACGAAGTCAAGAAGTCAAGAGTGCAAAAAGAACGGAAGTCCACGACCAATTCTGAAGATTTGTCGAAGAAAAAGTCAAAAGACGGAAGTTTATCAAAAGCCGAAGAATTCAAGTCTATTTTATTGAAGAATTTAAAGACGAGTTCAAAGAAATCCCGAAGCCAAAAGTCCTTAAAGTCCAAGTTTAATGAAGATTAAAAGAAAGAAGGACTAATGATGCAATTAATGAAGATTAAAAGAAGGAGGGACCTAATGACGCAATTAAGAGAAAAGGAAAGAGGGGAGGAAGCTTCCTAATCCTCCCCTATATATAGTTTTGTATTAATCACTTTTCATTTTGTTGGCTAAGTGTGACAATTAGTCTTCCACCTTTAATTACCTTGTCATTTAATTTCTTGTCAATTTAATTACCTTGTCTTGCACCTTAAATTCATTTAATTTCAAGTAAGTTTTCATTTAATTATTGTCAATCTTTACTTTATCTTGTCAATCTCTTATCTACCTTTCTTAATCTTTGATTTTTATGTTTATGTTTATTTTCATGTTTATGCTTTTATTTTGATCAAGTGGGTTTTTAATCATTGTGGTTAAATTTGTTTGTTTTGTTGATTTGAATTGTTTGTTTATGTTTAACAGTTGTTTCGTTATTAGTTTGGTTGAAACGTTTGCTTGATTTTGATTAAATTCGTGTTAGATTTGTTGCTACTGTTATCCCTTGTTCTTCGGGAAGTTTGTTGTGTTTCTGATCTTTCCAGGAAAAATCTTCCGAATCAAGACAAGGAAGGCTGTTCATTCGGAAGTCTGAAGTTCATTCGGAACTCCAAAAGTTCCGAACCAAGCTAGCTTCATCCGGAACTCCAAAAGTTCCGAACCAGAAAGGCTTCATTCGGAACACAAAAGTTCCGGATCAAGCAATTCATTCGGAACTCCAAAAGTTCCGGATCAGTGAGTGTTCATTCGGAACTTTAAAAAGTTCCGAGTCAAGCAGTTCATTCGGAAGTCTCCAAAGTTCCGGATCAAGGGCTTCATTCGGAACTTCTTAAAAGTTCCGAACCAACTTCCGGATCAAGGGCAAGTTCCGAATCAAGAAGGCTTCATTCGGAAGTATAAAACTTCCGAATCAAGGAGGCTTCATTCGGAAGTCGTCCGAATCAAGGGTTGACCAAAAGTTCCGAATCAAGGCAAGTTTGAGAAGTTCCGAATCAGTAAAGTTCCGAACGAAGGATTGTTTTGGATAAGTGACATCTTCAGATCAATTTGTTCCGGATCAAGTATTTTGGTAATATTCCGAGCGAAGAAGAATCATTCCAACCGAAGGTGACATTCCGGACGAGTGATTGTTCCAAACGAAGGATTATTCCGAATGAGCTGTATTCAGGTTCTTTTTAGTTTTTGTCTTTGATTTTTATTTTTTAAGCTTTATTTTTCCCGCCTTTATTTTAGTTTCACTTTAAGTTTATTTGCCTTAGTTAAATTTTAGTCTTGCCTTAGTTTAAGTTTTAGTTGCATTTTAAGTTTGCCTTAGATAGATTTTAGTTTACGTCATTTACTTTAGTACCTTTTAATTTCAGTCACGCTTTTAAATACTTGCACCATTATTTTAATTAGACTTAGATTTACTTTAACGCACTTTTACTTTAATTGTTTTGCACATTTATTTAAAAACAACCAAAATATCCTTTTTCACCAAAAACAATAGAGTCATACTTTAAGCCGGAAATCAATTCGTTAAGATACCGAGAACAACAATTGAACCTAGCAAAATCTATTCATTAAAATGGCGCCGCTGCCGGCTTTTTTCGTAAAGATTAACGGTTTTCTGTGAGAGACGCATTGCTTTTTGGGATCCGTTCACTTGTGAGCGTTGTTTTTCTTGCATTAAAACATTCAAAAACTCATAAAAATTAAAAAATTGATAAAAATCCATAAAAATTAAAATTTTCAAAAATCCAAAAAGATTTTATCTTTATTGTGTATATATATTGTCTTTGTGTTTGGTTTCTTTTTCTTTTGTCTTTGTAGGTGCATGCGTACTAGATCTTCTAATTATCAAGAGCCCGAGCCTCAAGAAGATTTAGTTATGTCAGGTGTAAACAACAATAATCCACCGCACCCTAATAATAACAACAATGTTCTTCCACAGCCCGATCTTCGGACCATGGAGGAACTTTGTCAACCAACAATGTTTGGACGAGGAGGACCGATTGCGCCGATGCAAATCAACGCTCCTGAGTTTTCGTTGAAGCACCACATGATTCAGCAAGTACAAACAAACCCATTCCGTGGATTGCCTGATGATGATGCCAACAAGCACCTCGACAAGTTCATTACAATCACCCAAAGCATGAAGTTGGCCGGTGCCACAATGGATGAACTTCGCCTACAACTCTTTCCACACACTTTATTACATCATGCCGAGAAATGGTTTGATCGTCTCCCGAAGAATTCTATTCACACTTGGGATGATATGACTCAACGCTTTTTATCGCGCTACTTTCCACCATCCATGGTTACGAGCCTTCGCAATCAAATCAGCGGTTTCATGCAAGACCCTGATGAATCTCTTTTTGATGCTTGGGAGAGATATAATGTCTTGATCGATAGATGTCCAAACCACAATATGCTCCTTGTGACCTTAATCGATACTTTCTACAACGGATTGACTTTTCGAGATCGTGATATGATTAATGCAGCCGCCGGTGGCACATTCATGAAAAGGAGACCCGAGGAGTGTAGAGAGCTAATTGAGAACATGACTACTCACCACAAAAACTGGGATTCCTCTGCTTCTTCAAGGAACAACCCGAGAGTCAATGTTTCCTCCACCTCAGCAAACCCTGAGATGACCGAACTCACCCGCATGATGACCGAAATGAGCAAAAGTATTACGCTTCTCGCTTCAAACCAATAACAACAACAAGTTAAAGCGGTTGCTAATCCTTGTGAAACATGTGGCGGTCCTCACTCATACACCGATTGTCCTTCAACTCAAGGAAATCCGGAAAATGTGTATGCAGCTTATGGTAATTATTCACCGGAAAATTACCAAGCTAGACAACAAGGGGATAGAAATCTGTTGAGCTACCGTTCCAACAATTACCTTTCCCCCGGTTTTTCTCCTCAAAACCAAAACTCCGCCAACAACTACAATAGAAGCAACCAAATCCCACCAAGAGCTTCTAACCCTTATCAACCACCCACCCAACAAACCCCACCCATTAATCCCGATGTTGAAGCCGTCATGAGAACTCAAGGTGAGCAAATCAAGAATCTACATAGCAAAATAATCAATTTGAAAGGAGATATCATGAAGCAAGGTAATGACATTAGAACCGAGGTTCGTGATAATATTCAATCCTCCTTCACCACTCAAACGACTGAATTAAATAATATGTTGGCTAGTTTCTTGCCCGAAGCTCAACCTTCTACTTCAAGTTCTCTACCTTCAAACACCGTCACTAATCCGCGAGCCAATGTGAGTGCTATTACTACTCGTAGTGGAGTCACCATCGTAGGACCACCAATCCCGCCCCCATCATCTACACCTCCTCCACCACCATGTGTCCCTACTCCTCCTACACCTAGTATTAGTGCACCATTACCGTCTCCGCCTCGTCATGACGATGTATCTCGGAAGGACCCTTCAACATCCCAATCTTTACCGACTACACCTTCACCTTCCAACTATAAACCTAGAATCCCATACCCTTCTCGCATAGGCAAGACCAACGAGCTAACCAAGAATGACTGCCAAGTATCGAAATATGTGAATATGCTATCTCAAATGACAATCAACATTAGCCTTGTTGAAGCACTTTGCCACATGCCAAAATTTGTCAAAGCATTCAAGGAATTGCTTAGCAAGAAGGAGAAGCTGATTGAACTCGCCAACACACGCTTAAATGAAAACTGCTCAGCAGTTATTCTTAAAGAATTACTGGAAAAGCTTGGAGATCCCGGTCGTTTTGTGTTGCCTTGCGTGTTCAACAAAACTGAAGAATTTACTGCCCTTGCTGATCTCGGGGCTAGTATTAATCTTATGCCTTTGAGTGTTTGGAAAACACTATCATTACCCGACCTCATTCCAACAAAGATGACTCTCGAACTTGCAAATCGCACTCTCGCTTACCCCGTTGGTATAGCCGAAGACGGGTTTATCAAAGTTGGCACATTTACTTTCCTGGTCGATTTTGTCGTAGTTGATTATGAAATGGACCCTCGTATTCCTTTAATACTTGGTCGGCCATTCTTGAGAACCGGACGAGCTTTAGTAGATGTGGCCGAAGGTGAGTTAATCTTACGAGTCGGGGATGATTCAAAAGTTTTTAAAATGGGGAAGCTTACAGGCAAATCCTTTGGAGGCCGAGAATCAGTGAATATGATTAATGTGCTCGATGACTTTACCGTCTATGACAATCCTCTATTCGAGTCTTCCACTGATAATCCACTCTTTGAAGATAATGTGGATGATTCTCGCTCCACTTTGGACGCTTCTCCCATTTACGATTCTCAACCGGTCTTTGATGCTTATGATGATGATGATTCTAGCTCAGATTCGGATGATTTTGATTGTACTTCTGAGTATCCCGAGCTGCCCACTTTCGATGATTTTGATGAGGCTGATACTCTCTCGAGCGATTCTTCACATGATGAAGATCCTCCGCCATCACTCGATCCTACTGTGGACGATTACTCATTTGAGGACGATTTCTCTGAATTTCTCAACACTTACTTCCCTCATGAGAGTTATGCTCCTCCTTATGACTTTGAAGATTATCATCTTGATCCTACTTTGGATTTGAAGAACCGTCTGTCAAAGGAGAAGAAACCGGTTGACACCAATATCCGTTGCACATATGATTTGACACCTCTTTGTCCCCCTTCTGAGGACGAGGTTGTGCTTCTTTGCGGATCTTCTTCACACTCGGCTGAGCCTGAGTGCTATTTTCCCTTAAAGGAAAAGGTGTTCGACCCCGGTATTGAAATCTTTAAGCCATCTCAGTATCCACCTGATGAAATAAAAGGAAAAATCTTTGGAAATTTTGAAGACATGCTTGCACTTCACCCTTGCTTCCACCGTGCTCCATCTTTGCTTAAGGGAACCTTGCCACTTCTTATTTGGCTTGCCTTGTTCGCCTTAAGCTCGTGCTTATTGATGGATGAAAACTATGTCTTTGATCCTGGTGGATATGTTTCATGCTTCTTCCGTTGATGATCAAGGTCGAGTCAGGCTCACGACTCGGTTAACAAAAATCAAGCGCTTCTTGGGAGGCAACCCATGCATCTATCTTTTCGCTTTCTTTATCATAAGTGTAGGGGAGACCCGTTGGTTTGCTATTTCCTCTCATCACTTCTTAATCAGGGATTCGAGCTTCTATGATCCACTCTTGATGATTCTTGACGACCCGTGATTCTGTGTTCTACTTCTTCCCGGTTCTATCCTAAACTCTTTTCGATTCACTATTTTATATATTTTCTCAATATTAAAATAGGAATCTCTTTAGTTGTCTTTTCCTTAGCGAGATTTAAACAACGTACACAATGTCCTAAGTGTAGGGGAGTTTACTCCCACATGCTTAAACATTGAGGACAATGTTTATCTTAAGTGTAGGGGGGACTTCTATCGAAGGTAAGTGGTCTTTTCCTTGTAATTGTCCTCATTTTAACCGGAAAATCAATTTTTTTTCGACATTTTTCAAAATTTTTGATCTATTTTGGCCTATTAGTTTTTCCCTTTGTATAGTTATTTTCTTTCCTTATTAGAATAATTGTTTAAATAAGTGGTTTTAATTTTCAAACGTTGTGAATCTTTTGACTCAACCCGAGTTTACTCTAGCTAGTATCCTTAACGTGTTTAAGTCAAGTTTTGCTAGGCTTTTATATAGGGAGCTATAAAACGCGAAAGTCTTAACTCTCACGGGTTAAGAACAAGAACTTTTCGCAAGTTCCTATAATTGATCCTAGAGAGTCATTTATCAAGGGAACTTTAAAATGCGATTTCTAAACTTGAAAGAGTCTAAGAATTTGCAAGATCCTATAGGCGACTCGAAAACCCAAAACTTTGATTTAATAGGCTAAGCATCCACGAGTCTCATTACTTGAGATTTTAAACTGTGGAGAATGAGAAATGATAGAGCCAATTATAAGTTCGTATTCTTTCGTGAATTTATGTGAGTTAATTATAAGCCTATTCTCCCATCACTTGCTAATAATTTATCTGCTAATAAATAAGGTTGTACGGTTTGAAAAGTTACTTAGCTTCTAGCCCAAGATCGTTTAAAAGTTGCTCGGTATGGATTAGAGTTCATAGCCAAGGCATAACTTATTGAAGCAGGATGCGAAGATTGGCGAGTCCGAAAAGGCCCTAACAAGGCATGAGGGCTATATTTTGTTGCTAAAGATCCAAAGTGATGTGAAGAATCATTTATCGAAAATCAATATGAAGGATCGAGACACACGACGAAAAGCAAATACTCCCCAAAAGTCATGGAGAAGTGTATCTGAAAAGACCCTAACAAGGTATGAGGATAAATAGATCCAAGTCATAAAAGGAGGCGGATCGTTGTATATCAAAGTCCAAAATAAAGATTGGAGAAAAATGAAGAAGTCGTGGTCCAAGTATGAATCTCTCAAAACTTCAAGTGAAGAAATTCCATTATGAAGAGAAGACCATAATTTCATGAACGTCTCTCAAGGTTTGAAGTATGAATTCGCTGCCAAATATCGGTCCGAGAAAGGTCTCAAATCACGAAGCGAGTTATGCCAAGATATGAACTTTATGAGGTCCCGAGAAGCAGTTTTAAAAGATTTTGTCTTTTAGCTAACTATTGATTAAATCGTTCACTTTATTTTCAGACTAAATAACTATCTAAATAAGTCAAAAATGCATCCTCGTGATCATTCAAGACAATAATAAAATATAAGAGATACACCTAGGAATAAGGGAGTCTAAGTGAATAATTGGCCCACATGAGTTCGTGATAGTTTGCTAACTTATAATAACAATGATCTCGTTTTTAAGCTTGGTTTGGAGAAAGTGAAAACTTGAGGATGATGATTATTCATGACATTTCCAAAACCCAAGGTATGCTTTTGATTTCTTTAATTTGTATGTCTTTAATTTTCTATCTCTTTAATAAAGGCCAACGTGGATTAATTATGATGAAAAATGTAATCTTGCTTTGTAACTAATGCATTGCATGAGGACATTGCAATGGTCAAGTGTAGGGGATTTGATAGGTGTGTAAACACCCATCCTTTCTACCACTTAATTACAATAATAACCGGACCAAAACGTGTATTTTATGTCTTTTATGTTGGAATTATGCGTGGTTTATGTTTTTGTTGTGATTTAGGACGAAAAGGTGAAAAGTGGAGAAAACACGGGAATTCACGGGCATTTACGGACTTTTATTGAAGAAAAAGATGAAAGACGAAGTCAAGAAGTCAAGAGTGCAAAAAGAACGGAAGTCCACGACCAATTCTGAAGATTTATCGAAGAAAAAGTCAAAAGACGGAAGTTTATCAAAAGCCGAAGAATTCAAGTCTATTTTATTGAAGAATTTAAAGACGAGTTCAAAGAAATCCTGAAGCCAAAAGTCCTTAAAGTCCAAGTTTAATGAAGATTAAAAGAAAGAAGGACTAATGATGCAATTAATGAAGATTAAAAGAAGGAGGGACCTAATGACGCAATTAAGAGAAAAGGAAAGAGGGGAGGAAGCTTCCTAATCCTCCCCTATATATAGTTTTGTATTAATCACTTTTCATTTTGTTGGCTAAGTGTGACAATTAGTCTTCCACCTTTAATTACCTTGTCATTTAATTTCTTGTCAATTTAATTACCTTGTCTTGCACCTTAAATTCATTTAATTTCAAGTAAGTTTTCATTTTATTATTGTCAATCTTTACTTTATCTTGTCAATCTCTTATCTACCTTTCTTAATCTTTGATTTTTATGTTTATGTTTATTTTCATGTTTATGCTTTTATTTTGATCAAGTGGGTTTTTAATCATTGTGGTTAAATTTGTTTGTTTTGTTGATTTGAATTGTTTGTTTATGTTTAACAGTTGTTTCGTTATTAGTTTGGTTGAAACGTTTGCTTGATTTTGATTAAATTCGTGTTAGATTTGCTGCTACTGTTATCCCTTGTTCTTCAGGAAGTTTGTTGTGTTTCTGATCTTTCCAAGAAAAATCTTCCGAATCAAGACAAGGAAGGCTGTTCATTCGGAAGTCTGAAGTTCATTCAGAACTCCAAAAGTTCCGAACCAAGCTAGCTTCATCCGGAACTCCAAAAGTTCCGAACCAGAAAGGCTTCATTCGGAACACAGAAGTTCCGGATCAAGCAATTCATTCGGAACTCCAAAAGTTCCGGATCAGTGAGTGTTCATTCGGAACTTTAAAAAGTTCCGAGTCAAGCAGTTCATTCGGAAGTCTCCAAAGTTCCGGATCAAGGGCTTCATTCGGAACTTCTTAAAAGTTCCGAACCAAATTCCGGATCAAGGGCAAGTTCCGAATCAAGAAGGCTTCATTCGGAAGTCTGAAACTTCCGAATCAAGGAGGCTTCATTCGGAAGTCTTCCGAATCAAGGGTTGACCAAAAGTTCCGAATCAAGGCAAGTTTGAGAAGTTCCGAATCAGTAAAGTTCCGAACGAAGGATTGTTTTGGATAAGTGACATCTTCAGATCAATTTGTTCCGGATCAAGGATTTTGGTAATATTCCGAGCGAAGAAGAATCATTCCAACCGAAGGTGACATTCCGGACGAGTGATTGTTCCAAACGAAGGATTATTCCGAATGAGCTGTATTCAGGTTCTTTTTAGTTTTTGTCTTTGATTTTTATTTTTTAAGCTTTATTTTTCCCGCCTTTATTTTAATTGCACTTTAAGTTTATTTGCCTTAGTTAAATTTTAGTCTTGCCTTAGTTTAAGTTTTAGTTGCGTTTTAAGTTTGCCTTAGATAGATTTTAGTTTACGTCATTTACTTTAGTGCCTTTTAATTTCAGTCACGCTTTTAAATACTTGCACCATTATTTTAATTAGACTTAGATTTACTTTAACGCACTTTTACTTTAATTGTTTTGCACATTTATTTAAAAACAACCAAAATATTCTTTTTCACCAAAAACAATAGAGTCATACTTTAAGCCGGAAATCAATTCGTTAAGATACCGAGAACAACAATTGAACCTAGCAAAATCTATTCATTACTAATCATGCTATATGTGTTTCGAATAATGTCAAAGGCGTAGAAACTAGAACTAAGAAGCAAACTGTGATGCCTATTAGTGCTAGAAAACCCAAACGCAAAGTGAACCATTCTAGTGCAACCCCCCCCCCCCTAAGAAAAGTATTGCATCAGACTCCACCACAAAGAACCCTAGAAGCCGAATTAGGTAATAATACGAGTCTGCTAGCAAGCCTTGGAAATGGTGGTTTGCTAATCAATGTCCTCCAAGATATAAATGGATGCCTAAGGTTAGGACAGAAAATGTGACTACGTGCGTTAGTGTGACTCTAAGTTATGAAACTAGGGAAACTAATGAATCAGAAATCACAACTAACATGGAATCCAATTTAGCAAATGCTCCATCGTGTTCTAATTCTTCTGCAAGTGATCGAAATAATTCTCTTCATACTGGACTCTGAATGCACGAAGCACATGACGGGGAATCTCAAGCTTCTAATTAACTTCGTGGAGAAGTTCCTGGGTACGGTCCGATTCAGAAATGATCAATTTGCACCGATCCTAGGATATGGAGACTTGGTTCAGGGGAATATCACTATCAAAAGGGTTTACTACGTCGACGGGCTCAATCACAATCTTTTCTCGGTTGGTCAATTCTGTGATGCGGATTTGGAGCTTGCTTTTAGAAAGAAGACATGTTTTGTTCGTGATTATGATGGGAATGACTTACTTACCGGAACACGGGGTACTGATCTTTACACTATTTCACTACAAGACTCCACATCTTCAACTGCAATCTGTTTCATGGCTAAAGCTTCAACGACTCAAGCTTGGTTATGGCATCAACGTTTATCTCATCTTAACTTTGATTCCATCAACTTGATTTCCAAGAAAGATATTGTGCGAGGCCTTCCTAACTTGAAATTCATCAACGATCATCTTTGTTCTTCTTGTGAGCTTTGTAAAGCTAAACGGAGTAGTTTCAAGACAAAGACTACACCAAGCTCTAAAGGACGGTTAGATCTTCTTCATATAGATTTGTGTGGTCCCATGCGTGTTCATAGTATCAATGGGAAGAAATACGTTATGGTAATTGTCGATGACTACTCAAGGTACACATGGACTCACTTCTTGAGGTCCAAGGATGAAACACCCGATGTTCTCATCAGCTTCCTTAAAGTAATACAATGTAGTCTTCAAGCTCAAGTTAAAGTGGTTCGTACTAATAGAGGTACAGAATTTTTGAATTCAAAACTGAGAAACTATTTTGAAGCCGAAGGAATTGAACATGAAACATCTATTGCTCGAACACCCGAACAAAACGGCGTTGTTGAAAGACGAAACCGTACTTTAGTTGAGGCTGCTCGAACATTATTATCCGCTTCAAAACTTCCACTATACTTTTGGGCCGAAGCCGTGTCAACCGCATGCTACACACAAAACCGCTCCTTAATTATCCCAAGACACGAAAAGACACCATATCACATAATTAATGATCGCAAACCTTCACTCAAACACCTTCATGTTTTTGGATGTACGTGTTACATTATTCGAGATGGTGAAAATCTAGACAAGATGAAAGAGAAAGGTGATGCATGCATTTTAATGGGATATGCAACTCAGTCTAAGGGATACAGAGTATACAACAAGAGAACAAAATTGATAGTCGAGACTATTCATATCAGATTTGATGAATTACAAGAAATGGCACTTGAACAGAACAGTTTAAGTCCCGATCCACAACGACAAACGACTTCCGTTCACAACCACACGGAACTCGGAACTCAAGACCACATCAATAAACCGTCAAGTTCAACGCTGGTTCCAGAAAATGTTCCTAGAGCTGATATGACAGTCGACACGACAATTGAAGAGTTGGAAATGTTATATGGACCAATGTATGATGAATATATCATGGGGGAGAAACAAGTTGTATCGAAGTCTTCCGCTGTCACTCATGATACGAATGATGATATCGATCATCATCAACAAAAGGATACAACTTCATCTACTTCAACACGGGTTGTTGCAGATTTACCTCCTCAGAATATCACTTCAACAATCGATCCTACAACATCCACAACTACTGTCATTGCTCCAGAGAACACTAATCAAGCAGACGGTGCATTATCTGACGATGACGATTTTCACAACCCATTCGGTACACCGGTACACGAAACTAGAGAGTCTTCTACTCGCCATGTTGATCCGTCAAATATGCATACGTTCTATCAAAGACATCCTTCAACACATCATTGGACCCGAGATCATCCTTTGGTTCACGTTCGTACAAGACGATAACTAGCCACCGATGGTGATGTTTGTATGTTCGCACTCGCCGTGAGTACTGCTGAACCGAAAAATATCAAAGAAGCCATGGCTGATCATGCTTGGATTGAATGATGACGGATGAACTTCAACAATTTGAAAGACTTAAAGTCTGGGAACTTGTTGACAGACCATACGATGTGATTCCTTTAAATCTTCGTTGGATCTGGAAAAACAAGATGGATGAAGAAAACACGATCATCAAGAACAAAGCTAGGCTTGTGGCTCAGGGGTATGGCCAGAAAAAGGGAATTGATTTTGATGAATCATTTGCACCAGTTGCTCGTATGGAAGCGGTCAGGATTTTACTTGCTTATGTTGCACCTAATGGATTCACTGTCTATCAAATGGACGTAAAGACGGCATTTCTTAACGGTCCTTTGAAGGAAGAAGTCTATGTCACGCAGCCGGAAGGACTCGTCAATCCTTATTATCCTAACAAGGTGTATCGTCTCCACAAGGCACTATATGGACTCAAGCAAGCTCCAAGGGCGTGGTACGACGAGCTCTCGAAATTTCTAGTAACCAAAGGTTTCTCAAAAGGTTCCATTGATCTAACTCTGTTCACTTATAAATATGGGGATGACATTTTGCTTGTGCAGATTTATGTTGATGACATTATTTTCGGGTCTACAAACCCAAAACTTTCAAAATGGTTTGAAAAAGTAATGCACAACAAATTTGAAATGTCAATGATGGGCGAACTAAAATTCTTTCTAGGAATTCAAGTTCACCAATCCCCAAGTGGTATCTTTATAAACCAAGCTAAGTATTGTCAAGAGATAATCAAAAAGCATGGTATGACTTCATGTGACCCCGTTGGGACACCATTATCAACCACATCGCTAGATGCTGACTTGGAGGGAAATGCCATCGATCAAACGAGATATCGTTCCATGATTGGTTCCCTCATGTATTTGACAGCAAGCATACCTGATATATCACATGCTACGTGTTATTTTGCACGTCATCAAGCACGACCCACTGAAAAGCACCTCAAGGAGGTTAAACGGATCTTTCGGTACCTTAAGAATACCATTCATTTGGGACTCTGGTATCCGAGGGAAACCGGTTTCTTTCTAACGGCCTATTCAGATTCTGATCATGCAGGGTGTCCTAATACACGTAAAAGTACTTCTGGTGGTGCACAATTTCTAGGTCAAGATAAGCTTGTGTGATGTTCTTCTAAGAAGCAGGATTGCACGTCACTATCATCAGCCGAATCAGAGTATGTGTCTCTATCTGCGTGTTGTGCTCAAGTTCTATGGATGAGAAAACAACTCACGGATTATGGCTTCCACTTTGATAAAGTACCTATGTACTGTGACTCAAAGTCGGCCATAGCCATCTCTTGCAATCCGGTACAGCATTCCCGCACAAATCACATTGATGTCAGATACCACTTCATAAAGGAACAAGTTGAAAGAGGTATCGTTGAACTATACTTTGTTGGAACGGATTACCAATTAGCCGACTTGTTTACGAAAGCTCTGTCAAAGATAGGTTTGAGTACCTTGTTAGGCAAATTGGTATGAGATTTTGACTCCAGTAGACCTGGAGATTCTGGCAAAGGTGCCTGCTTGACTTATCTATCAAACATCTACTTGTAAATATCATTGAAAAAAGCAAAATACAAAAATATAAAACATATAAAAACAAAATACAAAAATAAAAATCTTTCAAAATCCAAAAATATTCTTCTCGACATGTCTTTCAGTATCGATAGTATGGACGTGCCTAGAAATGTCGCTCAATAACGACACGGGTGTGTACATAAAGCTCGAATAAAAGTTGTAAATATTTTTCAAAACATGTCATTTCTTATTTTAATAAAGGAAATTGTCTATTTTGGACAATATTTCCAAACAACGGGTAGAGCAATCTATCACGGGTTGAGGTAGTCACAAAACATTTAACGTTTTGAGCTCAACACAATGGCTTGTAATCACTTTCAGATTGCAACCCGGATCCATATTCACGGGGGAGTGTACACTTCAGTACCCTTACGCTCAGCAAAAGAAGAGAAATCTTCTTACACTTGAGTGGATTTGTCAAGACATTCAAAGTCTATGAACTCAAGCTTATGCTTTAGAAAAAAACTTCTTCGCCAAAAAGAAATAGGATTTTTCAAAAAGCGTTGAACACAATGTTTTCAAGAATTTCTCAATGATTATTTAAAATCTTTTAAAAAGTTGTGTGTTCAACAACTCCCATCCTCAAAAAGCGAAATGTGGATCACATCCTCACAATGACAATTCAATTGGATCAATTTTTGAGGGGGAGCATTCTAACTTCATGCAAAGAGTGACACATCTTTCTCTTGGAGATTTTCAATACTTTTTCAAAATATATTTTAATCAAATTTGGTATCTCTAATATCAAAAGATTTTATATATTAGAGATAGGGGAGAAAATGTGATTAAAATGTGATCTTATATAAGACTCAGGCACTTTAACTCTTACCTACATATGCGAAACACTTTCGATTATCGATGCACATGTGAAGGGGGAGCATTTCTGAAACGACAAAACTATCAAGGTGTTAAATGTTTTTCAAACACCTTGTTAGACATTTGAAGTGGTTTTCATGGTTACGATCAAATACTCACAACATCTTTAATTCACGACGTTATTGGTTTCAAAAGGGTGGTTAGGTTTAAGTCCTATGATCCAACCAAAACCGGAGGGATCTTCCCAAGGACAATCCAATAGATTAATTAGAAGTCCTTAGGAAAGATGGAGTAGAATGTGAACGTAGCTGAATGCCGACTAAGTACTGATGCTAGCACTGGAACGATCACAACAAGGTTCTAGTAATGATGTCTTGGTAAGTATTGAAGGGGTTGAAGAATAAAAAAGAAATGTAAGGATAAAGGGTCTAAAGAAAGAAGCTCTCCATACAACTTAGGCAGAAACTGGGTCAACACATCATGAAGACAACTCATCATGGACCCAGTGATGTGAAGCACAACCCTTTCCTAGCTACTCAGGCTTCTCTCAAAAGAGGTTTGTTTTATTGTCACGGAGAACAACATGACTTCTATTGACTTTCTCACTTCGAGATAGTTGATATTGAATAGGTGGCATCTGCTCCAGCCTCCGACCACTAAAAGTGCACAAATCGAGTCTAGAGCCAAGAGATCAATCAAATCTCGTTAGGACACACGGATGAAGATCAAGAGAGTCCTACGCCATATCCTTGTGATATTGCTAGAACACTCAGAGTGATACTACTTAGTATTCACAATGATGAGTGGAAATCCTTCTAGTGTTAACATCAAACAGCACTGCGGTAGGTCATATGTAAGATTCTTTATGAATTGAACATGTGTAAAACTGAAAAGCAACAGTGGTTTGATTCTGAATTGATTCAAACTCGTTTCAGGTTTCTACGCAATATCTTTATGGTCTTGCCAGAACACTCAGAGTGATATTCATTAATATTCACAGTGACGAATGGAAATCCTTCTAGCGTCAACCTCAAACAGCGCTACGGTAGGTGACTTGTGAGATTCTTATGAATCAAACTTGTGTCAACTGGAAAGCAACAATGGTAAGATTCTTTACGAATCACACTTGTTCCAGGAATTTGAATTGATGACTTTAATCAAGCGGATATCTATCCAATTGATTCACTCTTTATGTTCGCAGTCTTGCTTTGAGACAGTCGAGTAAAGAGAACGGCTAGTACAGCCGCGAAACCCTGTCAAGGAGATTCTTAATTGAATCTACCTAATCACAGGTACGGTATTCAATATCGTATAACGGTCTTCACCGACCGGAGGTAAAACGCTACCGATTTAGGATGAATGTCAAAGCCATTCAGTCCGTGTCTATGTTTTGTCTCGAGAAGGTGGCGTTACGGTGTACTCAGCAAAGTCAAAGATTCAAAACCACCTTCTCATGCCTAAAGACATATTCAACAATTAATAGTGTGAGCATGTGGATGAAGACACAAGATCGCAAGATGGCAAAGACAAGTCAAGGATGATTTGAAGATCTCAAACTTAAATACAAAGTTGAAAGACAACGACAAAGGCTCAAAGATCACAGCATGAAGGAACAAGACTACGGTTACACGTTCAAGACTCATTTATGGAGAGATTAGTAATCTCTACAAATTTCCTAAATGACCAAGGTTTATGACCTCTCATTGGGAGATTGTTAGCCTAAAAAAATATTGAGTCAAACAAGAATGCTCGGTCATATGTTTATTATGTATCGTATATTAGAACGTTGTAATAGGTAGTAGATTAGTCGTGTATAACGGGCCTAACTTTAAGCTAAGGTTCATTCATAAGTAACCAAAGCCCAAAAGGAAAGCCCGGCCCATGATCATATAGCCCATTAAGCCACATGTAGGCAAAGGCTATATAAACCCTTCCTAGCATGTTAGGAAGGGTGTTGGTCATTTCACTTTCTCTCAATCTAATATCACCTAGTTTTCACCAACCAATTCTCTCTACTTTCTCTCACTACTTTCTCTCTCTAGAATTCATCTTCTTCTTCTATTTTCTTTCTTTAATTCGTGCTATATCATCTAAATTTATGGGACAACAAACTACTATAGTATGTAGCTTAGTGCTCTACTATCCTTGTGATGTTTTGGCATATTATTAACTTATTATTAAATTAAACCTGTGAATTCACCAACTTCGTGTTAACCCCCACATTTTACTTTATATGTTTTCTCAGGAAAATAAAGTAGGTTCATGCATTGGATTCCAGCATTATGGGAGCATCATGTCTACCATTGGGCTGGGATATTTACTTCAGTTTTTAATAATAAATGTGGTTTACAAACAAGATACTAAGTGTGTACAACTGATTCATGTAATTTGTATTAAATGACTTTTATGATCATTGCTCTATATACTATGTGCTATCGATCCACCCAAGTAACAACCCAATTACTATTCCGCTGCATTTGACCAACTTGGGGGTGTTACAACTTCTTCCTGTCAACGCTTGTCTTGACAACTCTTGATTTCTTCCTATCAACGTCCAATTTCCTCTTGTCAGCGTCCAAGTGTCTTGGCTAATATTGAGATTTTGCTAGGTTCAATTGTTCGTTTCTCGGTATCTTAACGAATTGATTCCCGGTTCAAAGTACGACTCAGTTGATTTTGGTAAAACAAATATTTTTGGTTGTTTTTAAATTAAAAGTGCAAAGACGTAAAAGTAAAAGACGTTAAAGTAAATCTAAGTCTAATTTAAAATAAATGGTGCAAGTATTAAAAAACGTGACGAAAATTAAAAGGCACTTAATGTAAATAACCCAAATTTAAATCTAACTAATGCAAACTTAAAAAGCAACTAAAACTTAAAACTAAGGCAAGGCTAAAAATAAATCTAAGGCAAATAAACTTAAAGTGTGACTAGATAAAAAGGCGGGAAACATAAATCTTGAATATTAAAACAGAAACTTAAAAAAAAACTGAAATTAAAAGAAACCTGAAAAATAGCTCATCCGGAATAATCCTTCGTTCGGAATAAACACTCATCCGGAATGTCACCTTCGTTCGGAATATTTTTCTTCACTAGAAATATTTCCCAAAATCCTTGATCCGGAATAAATCCTTTATCCGGAATATGTCACTTATCCGGAATAAAGTCTTGATTCGGAATAATGGTCTTGATCCGGAATATTATTCTGAATAAAACCCTTGATCCGGAATGTCTTAATATTCCGAATAAACTCCTTGATCCGGAATAATAAATTATTTCGGATGAACTTGCTTGATCCGGAATAAATTGCTGATCCGGAATGTCTAATATTCCGAATGAAAGTATTGAAGAGGAATAAAATATATTCCGAATGAAGGTATTGATCCGGAATAATAAATTATTCCGAATAAATCTCCTTGACCCGGAATGTCCAATATTCCGGATGAACGACTTTGGTTCGGAACAATTGATATTCCGAATGAACAACGTTTTCCACTCATCCTTGATCCGGAATGCACAGTTGGTTCGGAATATCCCTGGGAATACAGTAATATGAAGCGAAGAACAAGGAACACAAGAAATAACACGAATCTAATCAAATCTAAACAAAATCAACCACAAGATTAAATCAAACTAATCAATAAACATCTATTAATCATAAACAATCAATCCAAAACAATCAAACTAACAAAACTAATCAAAATAATCAAAACCCACTTAAATAAATCAATAAAAATCAAGAACATGAACATGAACAATAAACATAAAGATCAAAGATTAAAGAAAGAGAGAAGGAGATCAAACAATAAAGATAAAGATTAACAAGAATTAAAAGAATACTTACTTGAAATTAAATGGTAATTAAGGTGCAAGACAATTAATGTAAATGGACATGAAATTAAATGTGCATAAATTTAAAGTGGAAGAAATGGTTTGTCAAGCCACCCAACAAAATGAAATGATTAACATCCTAAACTATATATAGGGGAGGATTAAGGAGTGCTTAGGAAGCTTCCTCCCCTCCTTCATTTCTTCTTAATTGCAAGCTTAGGTCCTTCTCTTCTTAATCTTTTGTTAATTGCACCATTAGTCATTAAGCCTTTTAATCTTCTTAAATCTTGGACTTTAATGACTTTTGGTTCGGGATTTCTTTGGACTCGTCTTTTAATTCTTCAATAAATAAGACATGAGTTCTTCGGCTTTTAGTAAACTTCCATCTTTTGACTTTTTCTTCGATAAATCTTCAGAATTGGTCTTGGACTTCCGTTCTTTTTGCACTCTTGACTTCTTGACTCTGTCTTTCATCTTTTTCTTCAATAAAAGCTCGTGAATGCCCGTGTTTTCTGCACTTTTCACAATTTCGTCCTAAATCACAACAAAAACACAAACCACGCATAATTCCGACATAAATGACATAAAATACACGTTTTGGTCCGGTTATTATTGTAATTAAGTGGTAAAAAGGATGGGTGTTTAAACACCTATCAAATTCCCTACACTTGACCATTGCAATGTCCTCATGCAATACATTAGTTACAAAGCACGTTTACATTTTTCATCATAATCAATCCACGTTGGCCTTTATTAAAGAAGTAGAAAATTATAAACATTCAAAGTAAAGAAATCAAAAGTATACCTTGGGTTTTGGAAATGTTGTGAATAATCATCATCCTCAAGTTTTCACTTTCTCCAAACCAAGCTTAAAAACGAGATCATTGTTATTATAAGTTAGTAAACTAACACGAACTCATGTGGGCCAATTATTCACTTAGACTCCTTTATTCCTAGGTGTATCTCTTATATTTTATTTTTGTCTTGAATGATCACGAGGATGCATTGTTGACTTATTTCGATAGTTTATTAGGCCGAAAATAAAGTGAACGATTTAATCAATAGTTAGCTAAAGGACAAAATCTTTTAAAACTGCTTCTCGGGACCTCATAAAGTTCATATCTTGGCATAACTCGCTTCGCGATTTGAGACCTTTCTCGGACCGATATTTGGCAGCGACTTCATACTTCAAACCTTGAGAGACGTTTATGAAATAATGGTCTTCTCTTCATATAGGAATTTCTTCACTTGAAGTTTTGAGAGATTCATACTTGGACCACGACTTCTTCATTTTTCTCCAATCTTTATTTTGGACTTTGATATACAACGATTCGCCTCATTTTTGGACTTGGCATTATTTATCCTCATACCTTGTTAGGGCCTTTTCAGATAGACTTCTCCATGACTTTTGGGGAGTTTTTGCTTTTCGTCATGTGTCTCGATCCTTCATATTGATTTTTGATAAATGATTCTTCACATCACTTTGGATCTTTAGCAACAAAATGTAGCCCTCATGTCTTGTTAGGACCTTTTTGGACTCGCCAATCTTTGCATCCCGCTTCAATAAGTTATGCCTTGTCTATGAACTCTAATCCATACCGAGCAACTTTTAAACGATCTTGGGCTAGAAGCTAAGTAACTTTTCAAATCGTACAACCTTATTTATTGCAGATAAATTTATTAGCAAGCGATGGGAGAATAGGCTTATAATTAACTCACATAAATTCCTGAAAGAATACCAAACTTATAACTAACTCTATTATCTCTCGTTCTCCACAGTTTAAAATCTCAAGTAATGAGACTCGTGGATGCTTAGCCTATTAAATCAAAGTTTTGGGTTTTCGAGTCGCCTATAGGATCTTGCAAATTCTTAGACTTTTTCAAGTTTAGAAATCACATTTTAAAGTTCCCTTGATAAACGACTCTCTAGGATCAATTATAGGAACTTGCGAAAAGTTCTTGTTCTTAACCCGTGAGAGTTAAGACTTTCGCGTTTTATAGCTCCCTATATAAAAGCCTAGCAAAACTTGACTTAAACACGTTAAGGATACTAGCTAAAGTAACTTAGATAAGTAAACTCGGGTTGAGTCAAAAGATTCACAACGTTTGAAAATTAAAACCACTTTATTAAAAATTTATTCTAATAAGGAAAGAAAATAACTATACAAAAGTAAAAACTAATAGGCCAAAATATATCAAAAATTTTGAAAAATGTCGAAAAATTGATTTTCCGGTTAAAATGAGGACAAATACAAGGAAAACGCCACTTAACTTCGATAGAAGTCCCCCCTACACTTAATATAAACATTGTACTCAATGTTTAAGCATGTGAGATTAAACTCCCCTACACTTAGGACATTGTGCACGTTGTTTAAATCTTGCTAAGGAAAGGACAACTAAAGAGATTCCTATTTTAATATTGGAAAATATAAAATAGTGAATCGAAAAGAGTTTAGGATAGAACCGGGAAGAAGGGAACACGGAATCACGGGTCGTCAAGAATCATCAAGAGTGGATCATTGAGCGCTCGAATCCCTGAATAGTAGAAGAGAGGAAATAGCAAACACCAACGGGTCCCCCTACACTTAGGATAAAGAAAGCTAAAAGATAGATGCATGGGTTGCGTCCCAAGAAGCGCTTGATTTTTGTTAACCGAGTCGTGAGCCTGACTCGACCTTGATTATCATAGGAAGAAGCATGAAACATATCCACCGGGATCAAAGACATAGTTTTCGTCCATCAAATAGCAGAGGCTTAAGGCGAACAAGGCAAGCCAAAGAAGAGTAGGCAAGGTTCCCTTAAGCAAAGATGGAGCACGGTGGGAGCAAGGGTGAAGTGGTGCAAGCAGATTTCCAAAAGTTCCAAAGATATTTCCTTTTATTGCATCAGGTGGATACTGAGATGGCTGCAGAATATCGATACCGGGGTCGAACACCTTTTCCTTTAAGGGAAAATAGCACTCAGGCTCAGCAGAATGTGAAGATGATCCGCGAAGAAGATGCACAACCTCGTCCTCAGAAGGGGGACAAAGAGGTGTTAACTCATACGTGCTGCGGATATCGGTGTCGACCGGTTGCTTCTCCTTTGAAAGAATTTTCTTCAAATCCAAAGTACGATCAAGACGATAATCTTCAAAGTCTAAAGGAGGAGCATCACTATCATGAGGGAAGTAAGTATTGAGAAATGTAGAGAAGTCGTCCTCAAAAGAGTAATCATCCAAAGTAGGATTAAGCATGGATGACGGAGGATCTTCATCATGTGAAGAATCACTCGAAAGAGTATCGGCCTCATCAAAATCATCATATGTGGGCAGATCGGGATACTCAGAAGTAAGGTCATCATAATCATCCGAATCTGAGCTAGAATCATCATCATAAGCATCAAAGACCGGTAGAGAATCATAAATGGGTGAAGGTTCCAAATTGGAGAGAGAATCATCCACATCATCTTCAAAAAGTGGATTATCAATGCAAGACTCGAATAGAGGATTGTTGTAGATGACAAAATCATCGAGCACATTAATCATATTCGCAGATTCTCGTCCATAGGATTTGCTTGTAAGCTTCCCCATTTTAAAAACTTGTGCATCATTCCCGACTCTTAAGATTAACTCGCCTTCGGCAACATCAACTAAAGCGCGTCCGGTTCTTATGAATGGCCGACCAAGTATTAAAGGAATACGAGGGTCCATTTCATAATCAACAACGATAAAGTCGACCAGGAAAGTAAATGTGCCAACTTTAATCAACACGTCTTCGACAATACCAACGGGGTAAGCAAGAGTGCGATTTGCTAGTTCAAGAGTCATCCTTGTTGGAGTAAGGTCGGGCAATGATAGTGTTTTCCAAACACTCAAAGGCATAAGATTAATACTGGCCCCGAGATCAGCAAGGGCAGTAAATTCTTCGATTTTGTTAAAGAGGCAAGGCAACACAAAACGACCGGGATCTCCAAGCTTTTCCAGAAGTTCTTTAAGAATAAATGCAGATCAGTTCTCATTTAAGCGTGTGTTGGCGAGCTCAATCAACTTCTCCTTCTTGTTAAGCAATTCCTTGAATGCTTTGACAAATTTCGGCATGTGGACAAGTGCTTCAACAAGGCTAATTTTGATGTTCATTTGAGAAAGCATCTTGACATAACTCGATACTTGAGAGTCATCCTTGTTTAGCATTGTGGTCTTGCCTAGCCGTGAAGGATAAGGGATATTGGGTTTGGGTGGTAAAGGTGCAGGTGTAGGTAAAGGTTGAGATGTTGAAGGTTCCTTCCTAGGTACATCGTCATGACGAGGCAGAGACGGTAATGGTGCACTAATACTAGGTGTAGGAGGAGTAAGGATAAATGGTGGTGGAGGAGGTGTGGATGATGGGGGTGGGATAGGTGGTCCTACGATGGTAACTCCACTACGGGTAGTAATAGCACTCATATTTGCTCGCGGATTGGTGACGGTGTTTGAAGGTAGAGAACTCGAAGTAGAAGGTTGAGTTGTGGGCAAGAAACTAGCCAGCATATTCTTAATATCATTCGTTTGAGTGCTGAAGGAGGATTGAATATTATCTCGAAGCTCGGATCTAATGTCATTTCCTTGCTTGGTAATATCTCCTTTCAAATTGATGATTTGGCTCTGCAGATTCTTGATTTGCTCACCTTGGGTTCTCATTATGGCTTCAACATCTGGATTGATGGGTGGGGTTTGTTGAGCGGGTGGGTGATAAGGATTAGAAGCTCTTGGTGGGATTTGGTTGCTTCTATTGTAGTTGTTGGCGGGGTTTTGGTTTTAAGGAGAAAAACCGGGTGAAAGGTAGTTGTTTGTCGGTAACTCAGCAAATTTCTATCCCCTTGAGGTCGAGCTTGGTAATTTTCCGGTGAATAACTACCATAAGCTGCATACACATTTTCCGGATTTCCTTGAGTTGAAGGACAATCGGTGTATGAGTGTGTACCGCCACATGTTTCACAAAAAGGTGAAATCGCTTTAACTTGTTGTTGTTGTTGGTTTGAAGCGAGAAGCAAGATACTTTTGTTCATTTCAGTCATCATGCGGGTGAATTCGGTCATGTCAGGGCTTGCTGAGGTAGAAGAAACATTGACTCTCGGGTTGTTCCTTGAAGAAGCGGAGGAATCCCAGTTTTTGTGGTGAGTAGTCATGTTCTCAATTAGCTCTCTACACTCCTCGGGTCTCCTTTTCATGAATGTGCCACCGGCGGCTGCATTAATAGTATCACGATCTCGAAAAGTCAAACCGTTGTAGAAAGTATCAATCAATGTCACTGGAAGCATGTTGTGGTTTGGACAATGATTAATCAAGACATTATATCTTTCCCAAGCATCAAAAAGAGATTCATCAGGATCTTGCATGAAACCGCTGATTTGATTGCGAAGGCTCGTGACCATGGATGGTGGAAAGTAGCGCGACAATAAGCGTTGAGTCATGTCATCCCAAGTATGAATTGAATTCTTTGGAAGACGATCAAACCATTTCTCGGCATAATGTGATAAAGTATGTGGAAAGAGTTGAAGGCGTAGAACATCCATTGTGGCACCGGGCAACTTCATGCTTTGGGTGATTGTAATGAACTTGTCGAGGTGTTTGTTGGCATCATCATCAGGCATTCCGGCGAATGGATTTGTTTGCACTTGTTGAATCATGTGGTGCTTCAACGAAAACTCCGGAGCCGTGATTTGCATCGGCGCAATAGGTCCTCCTCGTCCAAACATGGTAGGTTGACAAAGCTCCTCCATTGTCCTAAGATCGGGCTGTGGAAGAACATTGTTGTTATTATTGAGGTGCGGTGGATTATTATTGTTGTTAACACCTGCCATACTTAAATCTTCTTGAGTCTCGGGCTCTTGATAATTAGAAGATCTAGTACGCATACACCTGAAAAGGCAAAAGAAAAAGAAACCAAACACAAAGAGAATATATATACACAATAAAGATAAAATCTTTTTGGATTTTTGAGAATTTTATAATTTTTATGGATTTTTAACAATTTTTAATTTTTATGGTTATTTGAATTTTTTAGCAAGAAAATAACGCTCACAAGTGAACGGATCCCAAAAAGCAACGCGTCTCTCACAAAAAACCGTTAATCTTTACGAAAAGAGCCGGCAGCGGCGCCATTTTAATATTGAGATTTTGCTAGGTTCAATTGTTCGTTTCTCGGTATCTTAACGAATTGATTCCCGGTTCAAAGTACGACTCAGTTGATTTTGGTAAAACAAATATTTTTGGTTGTTTTTAAATTAAAAGTGCAAAGACGTAAAAGTAAAAGACGTTAAAGTAAATCTAAGTCTAATTTAAAACAAATGGTGCAAGTATTTAAAAACGTTACGAAAATTAAAAGGCACTTAATGTAAATAACGCAAATTTAAATCTAACTAAGGCAAACTTAAAACGCAACTAAAACTTAAAACTAAGGCAAGGCTAAAAATAAATCTAAGGCAAATAAACTTAAAGTGCGACTAAATAAAAAGGCGGGAAATATAAAGCTTGAAAATTAAAAACAGAAACTTAAAAAAAACTGAAATTAAAAGAAACCTAAAAAATAGCTCATCCGGAATAATCCTTCGTTCGGAATGTTTTTCTTCACTCGGAATATTTCCCAAAATCCTTGATCCAGAATAAATCATTTATCCGGAGTATGTCACTTATCCGGAATAAAGTTTTGATTCGGAATAATGGTCTTGATCCGGAATATTATTCCGAATAAAACCCTTGATCCAGAATGTCTTAATATTCCGAATAAACTCATTGATCCGGAATAATAAATTATTCCGGATGAACTTGCTTGATCCGGAATAATTTGCTGATCCGGAATGTCTAATATTCCGAATGAAAGTATTGATCCTGAATAAAATATATTCCGAATGAAGGTATTGATCCAGAATAATAAATTATTCCGAATAAATCTCCTTGATCCGGAATGTCCAATATTCCGGATGAACGACTTTGGTTCGGAACAATTGATATTCCGAATGAACAACTTTTTCCACTCGTCCTTGATCCGGAATGCACAGTTGGTTAGGAATATCCCTGGGAATAAAGTAATATGCAGCGAAGAACAAGGAACACAAGAAATAACACGAATCTAATCAAATCTAAACAAAATCAACCACAAGATTAAATTAAACTAATCAGTAAACAGCTACTAATCATAAACAATCAATCCAAAACAATCAAACTAACAAAACTAATCAAAATAATCAAAACCCACTTAAATAAATCAATAAAAATCAAGAACATGAACATGAACAATAAACATAAAGATCAAAGATTAAAGAAACAGAGAAGGAGATCAAACAATAAAGATAAAGATTAACAAGAATTAAAAGAACACTTACTTGAAATTAAATGGTAATTAAGGTGCAAGACAATTAATGTAAATGGACATGAAATTAAATGTGCATATATTTAAAGTGGAAGAAATGGTTTGTCAAGCCACCCAACAAAATGAAATGATTAACATCCTAAACTATATATAGGGGAGGATTAAGGAGTGCTTAGGAAACTTCCTCCCCTCCTCATTTCTTCTTAATTGCAAGCTTAGGTCCTTCTCTTCTTAATCTTTTGTTAATTCCACCATTAGTCCTTAAGCCTTTTAATCTTCTTAAATCTTGGACTTTAATGACTTTTGGTTCGGGATTTTTTTGGACTCGTCTTTTAATTCTTCAATAAATAAGACATGAGTTCTTCGGCTTTTAGTAAACTTCCGTCTTTTGACTTTTTCTTCGATAAATCTTCAGAATTGGTCTTGGACTTCCGTTCTTTTTGCACTCTTGACTTCTTGACTCTGTCTTTCATCTTTTTCTTAAATAAAAGCCCGTGAATGCCCGTGTTTTCTCCACTTTTCACAATTTCGTCCTAAATCACAACAAAAGCACAAACCACGCATAATTCCGACATAAATGACATAAAATAAACGTTTTGGTCCGGTTATTATTGTAATTAAGTGGTAAAAAGGATGGGTGTTTACACACCTATCAATTCCCAACAAAGCTCATGCTACATCGGTTTATCAAGAAAAATGCACAACTAAGAAATTAAATGCCTTACACTTAAGTAGTGCTAAAAAGATAAGCGAATTGAATGATGAAATCACCTCTCTTAATAAACAGCTTTCAACTAAAAAATCTATTATTTTAGATTTAAAAGAAGAACGAAAAAAGCTGAAACATGATTTCAAAATTCGAGAAGATGGGCTTCTTGAGGATTTTTGCAAAGCTCGGGATAGGATTAGAGAATTAGACAACCTTTTAGTAGAACGTGGCCAAACTATGCAGACAATAAATATGCTCGCACCAAATGTGAATGAGATAAATTACACTCGATACAAATTGGCTTTAGGTTGTCCTCTTCCTCCTAATCCCGAATATCTTAAGAAAGTTCAGACCACAAATCAAACTCTATATAATGGTAGTGTGCTCTTGTCTGATGAGCAGGATCCTCCTAGTGTGCATGATTTTGTGGAAAGCTTGATAAAGAAGTGACACCCGTTCATTATCCGAAAGTTAATCCTCCCACTGTTTTTGTTCGGTCTAAAACGAGTACTAAAATGCTTTTGCTACCAAGTGAGGAACTGACGGATAACCCCCCTAAACCAAGTGTTGCACGACGGTATCTAAACGAGCTTAAAGATAATTTTGTCATTCTCGAAAGTGTTGTTAACTCCAAATTTACTGGAGGAAACTTTACTTCACCCGTTCACACTAAAGTTCATAAAATTCTTCACAACGAGATTAATCCGCTTATTAATCAAGTTGATGCTAGGATAAGCAACCTTGAACATGCTTTTCTAAAAGAACTAGCCAAATTTGTTGAAGACTTTAAATCTTTGGCGAAGGAGGCTGATGAATCTCTTGATAGAATTAAAGGTTTGGAAAGCGATATTGAACGTTTCTCGAAAGCAAGTGACAGTGGTGATTGTGATGAAAGTAACCCCGTGGCGGTAAACATCTCTGTGTCAGAAAATGAAATCCTCAAAATGAGCTTGATCGTACGAAAGAGAAAATGGAGTCTTATGTCATCAAAAAGGACAACGAATTCACCGATCTTTGGAATAAATATGTCAAAAAATGTGATGAATGTAAGAATGACAAACTTTCGTATGATAAAGCTTACAATGAAATGCAACAAACAATCGAACAGTTGCAAGCTCGGCTAGGAGGTGAATGTCGCGACAGTGAGCCTTCAACAAATATTAATCAAAAAGAGTTCACGATTCTTCAACACCGACATGATTTTCTTCAGAAACATTGTCATTCTCTTGAACTTGCTTTGCAAAACAAAGTTGGAAAAGTTCCAAATGATGGTAATTTGCAAGTAAAACTCTCTGAATCATTTCGCGAATTGTATGAGAAGAGTTTGGAAATTACTGACTTGAAAGCGCAGTTGCAAGAAAAGGCCATCGCGATTGCTGAGTTGAAGAAACTTGTTGGAAAGATGGGTGGAAAAACTATGGAACCTAAGATTGTAAAATCTGTTGTTAGACAACCCACTGCATACAATGTGCCAAAGCCATCTATCTTAGGAAAACCACCTTCTAATGTATCTAGGTTATCTCCTAATACCGATGTACAACCAACTATTCCAAAACCAGCCATATCACACTAGGTTTATCCATTTAGAAAACCCATTTTTGCTAAACATAACCCTGTAAATGCACCTTGCACTACTCCTAAGTGTACTCCTAAACGTGTGATTATTACGCCCACAAAGGAATCTAAAGGTTCAAATGACGTTGTTCAAACCAACAACCTAGGGGATGGTAAGCAAACAGGGAACATTCAGAAAGTAAACCATGTGTATCAAAACCTAGTAAACCAACAACCGCTAGAGTTCAACACACTCCTAATGGTAATCAACCAAAACCTAGGACTCCTATCCAATAACCTAGGAATTGGCAATCACCAATTACTAGTCGTGTTTCGAACATGGTGCCTGAACGGTCTGCAAACCCTAGGTACACAAGGCCTTTCGAGAATCCCAAATTCCCTGTATGTCCCACGTGCAAAAAGGGCATTCACTATGGCAACCATGGTCATTGCATTCTGCAATACCTCTATGAGGTAAACTCTCATGCCTTTTCACAAAGAAAGAATGCAGAATCCCATAAGACAACAAGGAGATTCTCACCCGTCACAAAGAAAAGCAATGACAAGAAATATTCAAGGCGGATCAATGCAGGAACTAGTTTCTCTCCTAAGAAGTCTTCTGCTGTGCAAGAGAACACTACTCCTAGATCTAGTCTTCAGTGGAAACCAACGGGTAGGATCTTCAAGGAAGTTGGTCTTAAGTGGATTCCCATCGAGAAGAATGATGACACCTGCTCCAACACTAATGCGAGTGTTCTGAATGTAGAAAATGCATTTGTTACTCCTAACACTAGTATTTGTGTAAACTCTTCTTCTGTCATTGTAGGTACTTCAGCGGATTCTGAATCCACTTCTTCAAAGGGTTCCAATTTTGTACATTCGACATCACCCTCTTCTGCTGTACAAAGGTCTATTTTGGATTATTTTCAAAAAAATAAAAAAAAAGTAAAAATACAAAAATATAAAACATATAAAAACAAAATAAAAATCGAAAAAATCTTTCAAAAATACCAAAAATATTCTTCTCGGCATGTCTTTCAGTTTCGATAATATGGATGTGCCTAGAAATGTCGCTCAATAACGACACGGGTGTGTACATAAAGCTCGAATGAAAGTTCAAATGTTTTCAACACATGTCATTTCCTCTTTCTTCAGAAGATTTGCAATTACCTCATATTGTGACTCGTGCCTCAAAGAAAGTGATGCTGCGGGTATTGAATCGTGATAGCACAGCCAGAAAGAAGAGGTATCTTGTCCATCTCTAGTCTCAGCTTCTAGTAGCATAAAAGGAAGAAGCAGGAATTCCACTTCTAGCTGAAGAGTTTGATTTCATGGCATCTGCAGCGTATGATGAGGAAGAAGAGGTGACTACCGACTCCATCTTGATGGCTAATTCGCAACAAGCATCAACATCGGTAACTCAGACTGACAAAGCTCCTGTATATGATTCAGACGGATACTCTGAGGTACCCACACGTTTATATGATAATGAGTTATATAATATGTCTAATCAGGAGGAAGAGTATACTGAGTCACTTGACCCCTACACTGAGACACACGAGGTTCAAACGTATAATAGCAACATTATTTCTAATGCGCCCAGTGTGGACCTTAGTGGAGATCAAGTTTCCCAACCACAACCCTTCCTGACGAGACGCTTGCGCATTATAAATCATTATCTGGTAAGCTTGGCCAAGGATGTTGCTCATGCGAATGTGGTTAATAATAAGTTTAGAGAAACTAATGCCAAATTGACAACTGAGCTTGCGGGATATAAGGAACGGGAGAAAAGTTTTGAGATTCATCATGCTAAAATCAAGGAACTTAAACAAGCTCATGCTACATCAGTTTATCAAGAAAAATGCACTACTAAGAAATTAAATGCTTTACATTTAAGTAGTGCTAAAAATATAAACGAATTGAATGATGAAATCACCTCTCTTAATAAACAGCTTTCAACTGAAAAGTCTATGATTTTGGATCTAAAAGAAGAACGAAAAAAGCTAAAACATGATTTCAAAATTCGTGATGATGGGCTTCTTGAGGATTTTTTCAAAGCTCGGGATAGGATTAGGGAATTAGACAACCTTTTGGTAAAACATGGCCAAACTATGCAGACGATAAATATGCTCGCACCAAAAGTGAATGAGATTAATTACACGCGTTATAAAATGGCTTTAGGTTGTCCTCTTCCTCCCAATCCCGAATATCTTAAGAAAGTTCAGGCCATAAATCAAACTCTATACAATGGTAGTGTGCTCTTGTCTGATGAACATGATCCTCCTAGTGTGCATGATTCTGAGGAAACTACTGATCTTGCAATAGAGACTCGTTTAAGAACGAAAAAGCTTGATAAATAAGTGACACCCGTTTATTATCCGAAAGTTAATCCTACCACTTATTTTGTTCGGTCTAAAATGAGTACAGAAATGCTTTTGCTACCAAGTGAGGAATTGACGGATAACCCCCCTAAACCAAGTGTTGCACGACGGTATCTAAGCGAGCTCAAAGATAATTTTGTCATTCTCAAAAGTGTTGTTAACTCCAAAATTACTGGAGGAAACTATACTTCACCCGTTCACACTGAAGTTCAGAAAATTCTTCACAACGATATTAATCCGCTTATTAATCAAGTTGATGCTAGGATAAGCAACCTTGAACACGCTTTTCTAAAAGAACAACCAAAATTGTTGAAGACTTTAAATCTTTGGCGAAGGAGGCTGATGAATCTCTTGATAGAATTAAAGGTTTGGAAAGTGATCTTGCACGTTTCTCGAAAGCAAGTGACAGTGGTGATCGTGATGAAATTAACCCCGTGGCGGTAAACATCTCTGTGGCAGGCAATGAAACCCTCCAAAATGATCTTGATCGTACGAAAGAGAAAATGGAGTCTTATGTCATCAAAAAGGACAATGAATTCACCGATATCTGGAATAAATACGTCAAAAAATATGATAAGGATGACAAACTTTCGTATGATAAAGCTTACAATGCAATGCAACAAACAATCGAACAGATGCAAGCTCAGTTAGGAGGTGAATGTCGCGACAGTGAGCCTTTAGCAAATGTTAATCAAAAAGAGTTTACGATTCTTCAACACCGATATGATTTTCTTTAGAAACATTGTCATTCTCTTGAACTTGCTTTGTAAAACAAAGTTGGAAAAGCTCCAGATGACAGTAATTTACAAGTAAAACTCTCTGAATCATTTCGTGAATTGAATGAAAAGAGTAAGGATATTTCTGATCTGAAAGCTCAGTTGCAAGACAAAGACATTGCAATCAGTGAGTTGAAGAAACTTGTTGGAAACATGGGTGGGAAAACGGTGGAATCCAGTGGTGTGAAACCTGTAGTTCGTCAACCAAATGCGTACAAAGCACCAAAGCCATCTATCTTAGGAAAACCGCTTTCTAACGTTTCTAGGTTACCTCCTAATACCGATGTGCCATCGACTGTACCAACACCAGCCATATCACCCTATGTTCCTCCATTTAGAAAACCCACTTTTGCTAAACACAACCCGGTGAATACACCTTGCACTTCTCCTAAGAGTACTCCCAAACGTGTGATTCTTACGCCCACAAAGGAATCTAAAGGTTCAAATGACGTTGGTCAAACCTACAAACTAGGAACGGGTAAGCCAAAAGGGAACATTCAAAAAGTAAACCATGTGTATTCAAAACCTAGTAAACTAACTACCGCTATAGTTCAACACACTCCTCATGGTAATCAACCAAAATCTAGGACTCCTACCCAACAACCTAGGAATTGGCAACCACTAATGAGTAGTCATAGTCGTGTCTCAAACATGGTGCCTGACCGGTCAACAAACCCTAGGTACACAAGGACTTTCGAGAATTCCAAATTCCCTGTATGCCCCACGTGCAAAACAGGCATTCACTATGGAGACCATGCTCATTGCATTCTGCAATACCTCTATGAGGTAAACTCTCGCGCCTTCTCAAAGAGAAAGAATGCAGAATCCCATAAGACAACAAGGAGATTCACACCCGTCACAAAGAAAAGCAATGACAAGAAATCCTCAAGGCGGATCAATGCAGGACTTAGTTTCTCTCCAAAGAAGTCTTCTGCTATGCAAGAGAACACTACTCCTAGATCTAGTCTTCAGTGGAAACCAACGGGTAGGATCTTCAAGGAAGTTGGTCTTAAGTGGATTCCCATCGAGAAGAGTGATGACACCTGCTCCAGCACTAATGCGAGTGTTTTGAATGTAGAAAATGCATTTGTTACTCCTAACACTAGTATTTGTGTAAACTCTTCTTCTGTCATTGCAGGTACAACAACGGATTCTGAATCCATTTCTTCAACTAGTTCCAATTCTGTACATTCGAAATCACCCTCTTATGATATACAAAGGTCTATTTTGGATTATTTTCGAAAATATTGATAAAATCAAAATCCAAAAAATATAAAACCTATAAAAACAAAATAAAAAATGAAAAAATCTTTCAAAATACCAAAAATATTCTTCCCGACATGTCTTTCAGTTTTGATAATATGAACATGCCTAGAAATGTCGCTCAATAACGACACAGACGTGTACATAAAGCTCGAATGAAAGTTAAAATGTTTTCAAAACATGGCATTTCCTTTTTTATTCAAATGATTTACAATTACCTCAAATTGTGACTCGTGCCTCAAAGAAAGGAAAGTTGATCACGAATGATAAATTATCCTTAACAACGAGAAAATAAAACTTTCTCGGTCATGAGCTTCCGATAAAAACATTCCATGTTTTAAGCTCATGTAAACGACTTACAGTTAAATGTCAGACTGTAACTCGAACTTCAAATAAAGGAGAGTGTATCTTTAAAGATAACTTATCCTAATAACGGGTAGAGAAATCTATCACGGGTTGAGCTTGTCACAAAACATTCAAAGTTTTGAGCTCAACATAATGGCTTATAGTCACATGTCAGACTATAACCCGGTCCCTAAAGAAAGGAAAGTCTTTGACTTATCCTCAACAAAGAGAAATTTGTTTTTCTCGGTCATGAGCTTATATCTAAACATTCAAAGTTTTAAGCTCATGAATACAACTTTTCTCGGATTTTTGAGCACAATTTTTCAAAGTATTTCAAAACTATGTGCTCATATACTCCCCTATTTTAATTAGAATCTCTTTTTGAGGGGGAGTATAATGATTTCATAAACAACTGTTCCAAATTACATGTTTTGTCACTAGTTTCACAAAAATTTAAATTTCATGCAACTTTTAAGGGGGAGAATAGTGATTAATATGTGACCAAAATGTTTTATGTTGGATAAGATCTTTGAGATAAGTGCTTTTCTCCTCCTAACATGTGCAAAATGTTCACTTAAATTCTTTCTCATTTTGAAGCACATGTGTAGGGGGAGCATTTTTTGGTGATTTAGAAAGTTTTTCTGGTTACGATATCTATACCTTCAACACAATTATTCACGAAGATATTGGTGTCAAAAGGTGGTTAGGTATTCGTCCTATGATCCAACAAGAACCGGAGGGATCTTCCCATGGACAATCCATTAGAACTTAGAATTCCTTAGGAATGATGGAGTAGTGAAGTGTACGGGAATAATGCCGACTAATGACTTAAGCTAGCACTGGAACAATCACAACAAGGTGCTAGTTATGACGTAATACAAGAGATTTTGTATGTAAAAAAGTTATCGTCACAGTCTATTTGAATTGATTACTGGTTTAAGTGTGCGACTCAGTCGTCTTTTGGTGGAAAACAATAGAATGGTCGTTGTAGTAAAGTAAATGTGCAAGACTTTAAAGTAAATTACGGGTAATTAAAGCTAAAACTAATTAAAACGTAAATTGTGCAATATTAAAACGTTAAAAAGTAAATTAATTAAGTGACAAAAATTAAAGCTCGATGAAAATTAAATTTGACAATGTAATAAAAATGAAAATTAGTAAACTTAAAATAATACAAACTTAAAAATAAAACTAAAACAAAATAAAAGAACAAATCCTACCGTCGGAATCCGATCGGAATCCCAATCGGGATGTAGCTTACCTTCCCTATCAGAATGTGATCGGAATCCTGGTCGGAATGAACAGTCGGAATGTGGGCTTACCTCTCCAATCGGAATGCAATAGGAATGTGTCCCTCGTCGGATTGTTGTCGGAATCCCCAATCGGAATCCTGGTCGGAATACCCAAAACACTTTTCCGATCCAGCAATCGGAATGCTGGTCGGAATTTGAAACCCCTTTCCGATGGGTTTGATCGGAATATAGTAAAAGGAAAAGGTAAAAAGCAAAGCAAATAAGCTATTAACCAAATAAGCACACAACTAAAAATTTAACTAAAACACGTATAAGAAAAAGCTAATAAGATAAAATTTAAAGACTTTTAAAACACTAAATGATAAAGATATATAAAAACGACTTTTTTATAAAAACAACTTTTAAAAAACACTTAATTAAATTTAAAAAAGAAACAAATAAGCTATAACATCAATAATCCAAGACAATTAAAAACATAAAAACATAACACTTAATCAAATAAGCATAATAATAAGCACATAAACATAAAGATTAAGCAAAACAAGAAAGGTAGAATGAGAGATTAAAATAAGAACTTGATTAAAAATAAGATTCAACAACAAAATTAAAAGACTTACTTGAAATTAAAGGCAAGATATTAAAGGTGCAATTAAGTAAATGACAATAAGAAAGTGCAAGTAATTTAAGGTGGAAGAACTATGTGTCAAATAGTCAACACCTCCTAATGTGATGTTAGGAGGGTATTTATAGGAGATTAGGGAGGTAAGCATGTGTTGGAAGCTTCCTTCTTTCTTTCTTTCTCGTCTTTAAGTCTTCTAAATTCTTCGACTTTTTCGAATTTGTCTTGGGATTAATTAAACTCGTCTTGTAATTTCTTCATTAATTTAGACTTGAGTTCTTTGGCTTTATTAAACTTCCGTCTTTAGACTTTTCTTCGATAAATCTTCAGAATAGGCCTTGGACTTCCGTTCTTTTTGCACTCTTGATCTTTCGACTTCGTCTTTTGTCTCTTTCTTCAATAAAAGCCCGTAAAAGCCCGTGTTTTCTTCCCTTTTCATATTTTGGTCCTAAATCACAACAAAATACAAACCACACATAATTCCGACATTTACGACATAAAATCCACGTTTTGGCTTGGTTAATATTATAATTAAATGGTAAAATGATAAGTGTTTTCACACTTATTAAATCCCCCTACACTTGACCATTGCAATGTCCTCATGCAATGCATTAATTACAAAGCAAGTTTTACATTTTTCATCTTAATGAAGCCACATTGGCCTTTATTAAAGAGACAGAATATTTAAAGGAAGAAAACAAGTAAAATGATCAAAAACTTACCTTAGGGTTTTGGAATGTCATGAATGATTATCATCCTCAGGTTTCACGTTCCCCATACCAAGCTTAAAAACGAGATCATTGTTATTATAAGTTAGCAAACTAACACGAACTCATGTGGGTCAATTATTTACTTAGACTCCCTTATTCCTAGGTGTATCTCTTATATTTTATTGTTGTCTTGAATGATCACGAGGATGCATTGTTGACTTATTTTAATAGTTATTAGGCTGAAAATAAAGTAGGACGATTTAATCAATAGTTAGCTAAAAGAAAAAATCTTTTAAAACTGCTTCTCGGGACCTCTTAAAGTTCATATTTTGGCATAACTCGCTTCACGATTTGAGACCTTTCTCGGACCGATATTTGGCATTGACTTCATACTTCAAATCTTGAGAAACGTTCATGAAATAATGGTCTTCTCTTTATAATAGGAATTTCTTCACTTGAACTTTTTGAGAGATACTTCATATCTGGACCACGACTTCTTCATTTTTCTCCAATCTTTATTTGAGATTTTGATATACAACGATCCGCCTCCTTTTAGGACTTGGATCTATTTATCCTTATACCTTGTTAGGGCCTTTTTGGATAGACTTCTCCATGATCTTTAGGGGAGTATTTTCTTTTCGTCGTGTGTCTCGATCCTTCATATTGTTTTTTGATAAATGATTCTTCACATCACTTGGGATCTTTAGCAACAAAATGTAGCCCTCATGTCTTTTTAGGACCTTTTCGGCCTCGCCAATCTTCGCATCCCGCTTCAATAAGTTATGCCTTGGCTATGAACTCTAATTAATACCGAGTAACTTTTAAACGATCTTTGGCTAGAAGCTAAGTAACTTTTCAAATCGTACGACCTTATTTATTGCAAATAAATTTATTAGCAAGCGATGGGAGAAAAAGCTCATAATCAACTCACATAAATTCATGAAAGAATACCAAACTTATAATTGACTCTGTCATCTCTCGTTCTCCACAATTTAAATCTTAAGGAATGAGACTCGTGGAGGCTTAGCCTATTAAATCAAAGTTTTGGGTTTTCAAGTCGTCTATAGGATCTTGCAAATTCTTAGACTTTTTCAAGTTTTAGAATTTGCATTTTAAAGTTCCCTTGATAAACGACTTTCTAGGATCAATTATAGGAACTTGCAAAAAGTTCTTGTTCTTAACCCGTAAGAGTTAAGACCTTCGCGTTTTAAAGTTCCCTATATAAAGGCCTATCAAAACTTGACTTAAACATGTTAAGGATACTAGCTAGAGTAAACTTAGATAAGTAAACTCGGGTTGAGTCAAAAAATTCACAACGTTTGAAAATCAAAACCAATTTATTAAAATTTATTCTAGCAAAGAAAGAAAATAACGATAACAAAGGAAAAACTACAAGGCCAAAATAGATCAAAAATTTTGAAAAATGTCGAAAAATTAATTTTCCGGTTAAAATGAAGACAAATACAAGGAAAAACCCACTTAACTTCGATAGAAGTCCCCCTACACTTAATATAAACATTGTCCTCAATGTTTAAGCATGTGGGAGTAAACTCCCCTACACTTAGGACATTGTGCACTTTGTTTAAATCTTGCTAAGGAGAAGACAACTAAAGTGATTCCTATTTTATTATTGAAGAATATAAAATAGTGAATCAAAAGAGTTTAGGATAGAACCGGGAAGACGGGAACACGGGATCACGGTTCGTCAAAAGTCATCAAAAATGGTTCTTTGAAGGCTCGAATCCCTGCACATGATAAGAAAGAAAACAACAAACATATACTAGGGTCTCCCCCTACACTTATTATAAAAACAAAAAAAAAGGATAGATATTGCGTGTTGCCTCCCGAGAAGCGCTTGTTTTTGGTAACCGAGTCGTGAGCCTGACTCGACCTTGATTAGCATAGGAAGAAGCTTGAAACACATCCACCGGGATCAAATACATGGTTTTCGTCCATCAAGTAGCACAAGCTTAAGGCGAACAAGGAAAGCCAAAGAAGATTAGGCAAGTTTACCTTAAGCAATGATGGAGCACGGTGGTAGAGGGTGTGATGAGGTGCAAGCATATCTCCATGGTTTCCAAAAATCTTTCCTTTTATTTCATCAGATGGATACTGAGATGGCTTAAAGATTACAATACTGGGATCGAACACCTTTTCCTTTAGGGGAAAATAACACTCAGGCTCAGTAGACCTTGAAGAAGATCCGTACATAAATAACACAATCTCATCCTCAGAGGGTGGATAGAGAGGTGTCAAGACATAGGTACCGCGGATATCGGTGTCGGCCGGCTTCTTCTCCTTTGAAACGCGTTTCTTCATATCCAAAGGAGGATAAAGAGCATCATCAAAGTCCAAAGGAGGAGAATCACTCTCATTTGGGAAGTAAGTGTTGAGAAAAGTAGAAAAATCTTCCTCAAATGAGTAGTCATCCAAAGTAGGATCAAGTATTGTTGGTGGAGGATCTTCATCAAATGTAGGTGCAAGGTCATCATGTGAAGAATCACTCGAAAGAGTATCAACATCGTCAAAATCAAAATCATCATATGTTGGCATGTCTTTATACTCATAATACTTGGTTTTTACACCTCGTATGAAAGTTCGTTAAACTGATCTTTTCGAATTGAGAACCGGTCTTAAGTGCGACTCAATCGTCTTTTGGTGAATCAAGAGAATGGTTTGGTTTGTTTGTCTAATTTAAACTAATAGCAAGTAATTAAAGTGTCATTGAGTAAAATGGAAGAATAAAGATTAATACTAAAACGACAAGTAGAAATAAATGCTCGTAAACTTAAAGGTAACAATGGAAAAATACTAGCACACTAAATAAAACTAACACTAGGAAAACACTCTAAAAATAAGTACTTAGTTGAAAAGTACTAAAAGAAAGTAAGATCGGAATAAACCAAAACAACTCAATCGGAATAAGCCAAAAGGTGTCCCGATCAGAATGTATTCCGATCGGGTGGTCGGAATATGGGACGGGGACAGATCGGAATATAGCAAACAGGGTCAATCGGAATGTTACTCAAGGTCCCAATCGGAATAATGAGCATACACAATCGGAATATCCAACTTGTCCACAATCGGAATATGGGGAAAGACTTCTAATCGGAATATTATGACAACTACTACAATCGGAATACGGAACAAAGGACCAAATCGGAATACTTAAATACCTAATCCGATCACTCGATCGGAATGATGGTGGCTGCTCGGAATGTTTCAGAAATCCTTTTCCGATCACTCGATCGGAATAAGGGGGTGTTGATCGGAATACGCGTGGCTGTAATCGGAAAAGGGAATTGAACCCTTTCCTAAAATTGTGGAATTCGGTTATAAGCTAATGAATAAGCTATATAATAAGCTTTTCACCAAACTAAGCCGAATCAATGAATAAACCGGATCGAATAAGCACTTATCAACTTATCTAACCCGAAAATAATCAAACTTTTTGGATCAAACAATAAAAACATAAACTTTTTGAGGAAGATTTTTATAAGAAAATAAGCTAATCATAAAAATAAGCCAATAAGCACAAAAGTCTTAAAGCTTAATCAAATGAAACTTATGAAATGATCAAAAGATTAACTTTTTAAGCACGAAATCAATTAGAACAACATGGATCATACGATAATCGCACCAAAATCAATCTAAAATCAAAGAAAAGTAGAATGAGAATAAGGATTAAAAGCTTAAAATGGAACTTTGATTAATGAAATAAGCAATACAAAATGTTTAATCTTGAAAGATTAAGAGAAAAAGATGAAACTTAGTGAGAGAAATTTTAAGACTTTCTCTCTCTAAAACTAGAGAAAACTAAGAAAAATAAAAACTAGCTAACTAACTAACTCCCCTCCTAATGACTATTAGGAGGGTACTTATAGGGAATGTGGAAGGAGTGCATGTGTTGCATCTTCTTTCTTGCTTTCTTCACGTTTTCTCGACTCGACTTTAATTCTTTGTCTTTGTCGTCTCGGGATTTGAACTTGTCTTTTTAATTTTCTTCTTCTATTAGACTTAAGTTCTTCGACTTCGTTAAACTTCCGTCTTTAGACTTTTTCTTCGATAAATCTTTAGAATAGGACTTGGACTTCCGTTCTTTTTGCACTCTTGATCTTTTGAATTCGTCTTTTCCCGTTTTCTTCGATAAAAGCCCGTGAAAACCCGTGTTTTCTTCCTTTTTCATAATTTGGTCCTAAAACACAATAAAAACACAAACCACGCATAATTCCGATTTTTACGACATAAACCACACGTTTTGGTCTTGTTATTATTGGAAATAAGTGGTAAAAGGATAAGTGTTTTCACACTTATTAAATCCCCTACACTTGACCAATGTAATGCCCTCATGCAATGCATTAATTTTAAAGCTCGGTTTACATTTTCCATCATTAATAACCCACCTCGGCCTTTATTAAATACTAAACATAAAAGATAAGAATAAGTAAAGAAATTAAAAACTTACATTGGGTTTTGGCGGCCATGAACGTTTATCATCCTCAAGTTTCACGTTCCCCATACCAAGCTTAAAAACGAGATCATTGTTATTATAAGTTAGCAAACTATCTCGAACTCATGTGGGCCAATTACTCACTTAGACTCCCTTATTCCTAGGTGTATCTCTTATATTTTATTTTTTTCTTGAATGATCACAAGGATGCATTGTTTGACTTATTTCGATAGTTATTTAGTCCGAAAATAAGGTGAACGATTTAATCAATAGTTAGCTGATGAGATGGCATTTATACATGATCTCATCGTTCTTTTCGGGCTTTAAATGCATAAAAATGTCATAAAATACCATATATATGCTTGTGTTTGTTTACTTGTGTCTTTTAGGTATGGATATCTTGAAAAAGACAAAAGATCACAAGTTACAAGGAAAAACGGACACGAGAAACGAAGCCGTACAAAGAACCGGGCCCTAATCATGGAATTCTCAACAAATACCCTTGAAGACTTGAAGACAAACAAGCTTGATCCTCATTTATTGAAGAAATGACACTTAAAACCCTTGTATATTAATAATTACAAGTTTGGTCCCTTAAGTTTGTCAAAATTACACAAAAGGTCCTTCAACTTTGAAGAAATGGCAAGATTAGTCCCTCAACAATTTCAAATTGTCAATTATGGTCCCTCATCAAGCCAAAGATACATTGAAGACCTTTGAAGATCAAAAATGTCCAAGATCAGTCCTTCAAATATGCAAAAGTTCCAAAATTAACCCTTGATACACTTTTTGGAAAGTTTGTGCCAAAAATGACAAGTTGTGAAACGTTGATACAAAGGAAATGGGCGCTGATAGAAGTTTACTCACAAGTGACAAAAGAAAGGAAAGAGAAGGGCCAAAGTTGTTAACTTGAAACATTCAAACCCAAAAATGCGCCAAACAACTTTCACTCCCCCTAATATCGGATCAAAAGGTTTACTATTCACCCCAAGAACCCAGTTACCACTTCACTTAAAACAAAGGGTAAAAACAAATTACCCAGGCACATGCTTGATTCACATGCCCGGAAACCTATCCCATACCAAAAACCCTCATCTCCACTCACCAAAGGGTCCCACCCATTCACCCGTCCACCAATCATGTGACAACTTAACCTCCAAGTCATCCTATGTGGCAAAATCAACAGCCAAGAACCTTAGCTTCATCCTAAAGCTAAAATGAACGTCCTTGATCACTTTGGACAGCTCACACCAAAGATTTATCTAGAAGACCTCAAGGGCACATTTGGGAATTCAGTTCTAGGGTTTATGAATAGTGTAGGCTTGGCATTTGCCTATAAAAGGAGACCTCAACATGTGAGAGTCCCTTTGTTCCAGTTTTAGGCTATCAATCTTTGTAATTCCTTTTTAAGTTTAATAAAATTTGAATTTCTGAAAATATTGAATTCTCTTTTTGATTTGATTAAAAGTTGGTGTTTGAGTAGCCTAATTCTGAGTTCCATTTGATTGTTAAGGCCTACCTTAATCTTGTGGTTAAGGCACGTCTTGTTTCATAAGGTTATTAAGGTTTTAATACCTTGAAATCCTAGGTTCTGTTTTGGTTATTTTGTGTACTAACCCTTGACCATTTGCTATAAGCTCTTACAAGCTTGTTGACACCAAGCTTGTGAAGGGATTAGAGCCCTTGATTGAGTTGTTTGCTGCTTGTGTTGAAGATATCAAGTCCTTGAGGTTCTACTTTGAACCATCAACCAAGGCAATTTGCATCTCCTTATTTGAAGTACCTTGGTCTTGTTCTAGTTGTTGAACAAGGTCCAAGGAGCATTGCTGGCCTTCCTAGGATGTTGTGGAAGGCAAGTATAAGCTCTTGTTAAGATTCCCCTAATAATTTCATGTTTATGACTGTTTTGGATTTTGTGCTTTGATTTTGAGTATTGATGTTTGTGCTGGTGATTTTTGAGTTTGATTGTGTTAGTTGCTATTGTTTAAGTGTTTTTGATCATTAAAATCAGTAGGTTATTAGAAGAAATCACAAGTTTCTTTGTTAAGTGACTGATTAAGGAGTGTTTGGGATTACTGCATAAGTTTGGATTGTGGCTTGTTAAGTGCTTGTGTGTTGTTAGCAAGAGTTGGTATCTGTTGTTTAGGTGCATATGTTCATCTGTTTGCAGGTTTTGAGGTTTTGATCACATAGATTCTTGATTTGGCTATAAAATCTTAAAACTTGGTAAAATTGGCTAGGATTTTGAGGACACCTAGATCTAAGCATAGGCTAGGGCTAACAAGTGCTAAATCATAGTTAATCACACCAGGGTGGAAGGATTTGAGGCTTGAAATTGGATCAGGTGTCAAGTATATCAGCAAAACTTGTCTGCATATTGTTCATAGTTCATCAGAAACATTTTGTGCTTTGATCTTGTTATTTACTTTGATTCAGTGTTTGATTCTTGTTGCTTTGTGTTTGTTCTTAGTTTATATAGCTTTTGTATGCATCCTGTTAAGTTTAGTTGGCTTATTCTGCTTAAATCTGCTTATTAAGTGCTTAACTGCTTATTTGCATATCTGGAGCATATCTGGTAATTGTTTGGCTTATTGTGGCTTATTCGGTGAACCATTTTGTGATTTTATTGTTGCTATTGACTCCTTGTGATTCACTGATCACAAGGATGCCTTTGTTTCCAATTGAATCAAACCAGAACTCTCATAAAAGCTTGGTCAAATAGTCAAAGCAGTGGGAACTCCTTTCCCCTGCTAGTTGCCACTGATAGTGTTAAATTGGGTTCAGCTTATCAATAAGCTATAATAGCTTATTCCAACAAGCAACAACTTTGTTTTTGTAATAGGTTCTCATATTTTGACCCATTTGTTCATACTGGAGCATTTGGGTGGTTGACTTTAAGGTTTGACTAGAAAACCAACTCCTTTGACTTTTACATAAGTTCATTTGTGCTTATTCTGGCTTATTGGTTGTGCTTATTGGATTTTTGTTGATTGATATTGCTTATTGAGTCCTTTTGAAAGCTTTTGCAAGTTGAATCAAGTCCTGGGGTGCATTATTTCTCAAAAACGACTATTTTGTCGTTTTGTGGATTTTTGCTTTTCTATTTTCTGGCTTATTGAGTGTGCTTTTTGGAAATTTCTTTTGACAGATCTCTTAAGCATCCTAAAAGAGGGTTGTGTGTCAAATTAGAGCTTATGGCATTAGCTTATGGCTTAATGGGCTGAAAAGCCCAATAAGAATAAGCTTTGTGTTTAATAAGCTGTGATAAGCTCATATTCAGCTTTTGGGCCTTTAGAGTTTTGTTCTTAGAATTGAATTTTAAGTCAGATAGGGCTTTTACAAGTCAATTGGGCCAAGTTTGACTTTTTGGGCCCAAAAGCCCATTTGTGTTGACTGAATTTTGATTTGGCCCATTTGAGGGCCCATTAGGGGTATTTTGGTAATTTCATTTTGATTTTCTGTTTATTTAGGTTAAAATAAACTAGTTTGCAAGTTTTTAGAATTTTTTATAATTTTTGGATTTTTAATATTATTTTATTATTATTTTATTATTATTTTTAAAATTTCACTTTCTCCAACTTTTTACATTTTTCTTAGGTTAATTACATTAAAATAGGAATTTAGCAACTTTTAGAATAAATTTATCTCTTATAGATTAATTTTTATAATTATTTTAAGTTTTAATAGTTTTTAAATCATTTTAAATAGTTTTTATAAGTTTAAAATTTTCTAAAAAAAGTTTTTAATCTTTTTAGGTAATTTTAGTGGTTTACCAATTGAAAAATCTTTATTTGGGCTTTTTGATAATTTATTTGATTTTTAGGGCTTTAATTAGCATTTAAAAATTGAATATTTAATTATTTAAAAGGTTTGAAAAAGTTTTGATCATTGGTAAACTCTTAGTTTATTATTTTTGATTTTTGGTGAATTTTTGGTAGTTTTTAGAATTTATTTTTATTTTGGTGATTTTTAAGGTTCTACGTTTTAACTTTCTAGTAGTGATTTTTTGTTGATTTTTATTTTTATTTTTACGTCTTCGTCATCTTCTTTTCTCATCCCTTTCTAAACCAATCATTAATCACAAACTTTTACAAGTTTTTCACAACAAATATACCTCCTTGGGAAACGAACTTTCATACCATTAAGGGTCATTAACACTTGATTTTTCCTAAAGTCATTTGTTTGATACTTACCGCTCATTTACGCTCTTTTGTTTTCCTAAACAAGAGGTGTAATTTACTACAATCATTTTGGCGCCGCTGCCGGGGAGGTGTGTCGTGATTAATTTGCATTGTTGTTTTTAATATTAACCAAAATAGTATTTGTATTAGTAGAACTCTACTAATACGTATTATCGGTTTTCTTGGTTTTTCTTGTACAAATATTATTACTATATTGTATTAAGTATCACAATAAATTCACAATATCTCCAAAAGTGTGAAAACACAACCTTAATTGGGATTTCATCACTCAATTATTGTATTCGAATCTCAAACAAAAAGAAAAAGGCAAAAATAGATAAATACTTTCGTGAAGCTCGATTTTGAAAGATACAAACTATAAGGTGGGTATAAGGCGGGTATTATAAAATATACCCTAAGGAAAAAGGCTCTTAAGTGCTTCGCGCCGCCTCGTTTCCCCGCTTGCTTGTGAGTATTTTGAGATTGAAGGCTAATCGAGGGTTTTGCCGCCCAAAGTATTATTACGTATACTATATTTGCTTGGTTTCTTTGTGATTAAAACCTCTTGAACAATTTGGTTTTCACCAAAGTTCTAAAGTCACTCGAAGGCGTTCACTCCACGTGATCGTTTTCATTCCTTTGAGGCTTCTTTAATCAAGAGTTTGATTCGAGGAGAGATTTTGTAGAAGATACACCAAAATCCAAAAAAAAAATTAAATATCATCAAAAACACAAAAAAAAAATTGAAAATTCACAAAACACCCAAAAAGAATCTTCTTTGCTCACCTCCCATTCTTCGTGAAGTTTATGATCACTCGTAATCAAGCAAAACGAGCTCGTAAACGACTTCAAAAGCAAGCCAATCAAGAGACGTTGATTGTTGAAGAACCTCCAATTGTTGAACCTATTGTAGAACAAGAAGTCGTCATGGCTAATCGTACTATGATGGAGTTGCTACAAGCATCCACCTAGGGTTTTGGAGAGGCTATTGTGATTCCCGCCATCCTTGCGGAGAATTTCGAGATTAAGACGGGTTTAATGTCGATGTTGCAAGCAAATAAGTTTAGAGGTCACGAGAAAGACAACCCGCATTACCATATTAGGAATTTTAACCGTCTCACCGCCACTAGCAAATTTAAGGATGTTCCACATGACGCCATTAAGATGATGTTGTTTCCATACTCGTTGGATGGACCCGCAAAAATTTGGCTTGAGAAAGAACCGCCAAATTCGATTTTGACATGGGCCGATCTCGTTTCTAAGTTTGTGAACAAGTTTTTTCCACCATCTAAAACAACACACTTGAAAAATGAGATTTCACGATTTGTGCAAAGAAATAATGAAAGTTTTTCAATGGCATGGGAACGATTTAAAGAGATGTTACATGAATGTCCACACCATGATTTTACGGAATTGCATCAAGTGGATACTTTTTATAATGGGCTTAATGATCATGAACGAGATTATTTGAACGCCGCCGCGGGTGGTAATTTTTTGTGCAAGACGACAAATGAGGCTTTACAAATCATTGAAAATAGATCTAAGGTGTATAACCCTCGTAACACACCGAGTGTTGCCAATATGGGTTCGTCATCTTCGTCACAATCGTCTCGTAGCATTAATGCCTTACATGATGAAGCTAATGAGGAAAATCGGTTTTTTGATATATTTGCTAATCTAATGTCGCATTGGAAGGCTCAAGAAGCTTCCAATTCCGCTTCGGTTAAAGCGTTGCTAAGAGTTGTTTATCTTGTGGGGGAGCTCATGATCTTTCCGAGTGCATTACCGCGGATAGTAACACTTCGAGTGCTTATGTAGCAACGGGAACTTACAACCAAAACGGTCAAGGTTCCCGCCAAAATCAAGCTCCACCAAACCAAAATGTTAATAACTATCGCAACAACAACCAAGGTAATTACCAAGGCAACACACGCAATTACAACAAGGGGAATTATCAAAGTGGGAATGGACAAATTTCTAATCAAAACCAAAACCGTGATTTTCAAAACACTACACAAGGTTTTCAAAATGCTCACACTAAAAATTTGCAAGGAGAATTTTTGGATTATGCAAAAGCAAATGATGCTAAATTTGATAACATGCAACGTGAGATGATTAGCTTAAGATCCGAGTTGAAAAACGAGTTAAAAAATGAACTTGCTAATGAACTTACAACTCGTGCAAACAAAATGGAAGGAAATGTCCAACGTCTTCAACAAAATCAACAAAAGATGGAATTAGGACAACATGAGATTAAGCAAGAGTTATTAAAAGCGGATGCTAGGCAATCAAAATTTGAAGACCGAATGGCTAAGATGTTTGAAGCAATCATGTGTAAACCCTCTTCCTCGGGTGGTCTTCCTAGTGATACCATTGCAAACCCGAAGGGAGAAATGAAGGTTATTACTACACGAAGTGGTAAAACTTTCAAGGAACCAATCTCTCGTCCAAGTACTTCTACGGAGAAGGAAATCGAGAAAGAACCCGAGGTGATGGTCGAAAAGGAGCACATTACAATCCCACGAAGTACCGCTCAAACCACACCTACGGTTGAACCAATACCAATTGTGGAACCCGAGTTTCCAAGGCCGTTGCCTAATGCCCAACCCACACCACCTTTACCCTACCCTTCGAGACGAAACAAAGAGAAATTGCAAGAACGTAACAAACAACAAATCGAGCTTTTTATAAAAATGTTTCAACAAGTGCATTTTGATGTGAGTTTAGCCGACGCGTTGTTATATATGCCTCGTTTTGCTTCCACTTTTAAAAGTATGATGAGCGATAAGGAAAAGCTTTCAAAGCTTGCTAATTGTTCTTCGGTTTATCTTAACCGCATACCAGAAGAAGTTGGTGACCCCGGGAAGTTTCTCATTCCTTGTGACATACAAGATATGAAAGAATGCCTCGCCTTGGCCGATCTTGGTGCGAGCATTAATTTGATGCCATTTTCCATTTGGAAATCGCTTTCGCTTCCGGCTCTCTTTCCTTCGAACATGTCCATCGAGATGGCCGATCATTCTAGGATTATGGCATGTGGAGTAGCCGAAGATGTTTTCGTGAAAGTGGGGAAGTTCTACTATCCCGTTGATTTTATAGTAGTTGACATCCCCGCGGATCCTCAAGTTCCTCTAATTTTAGGTCGTTTATTTTTAGACACTTCGAGATCGCTTATCGATGTTCATGCGAGAACTATCACTTTGAGATTCAACGAAGAGGAACTTGTTATAAACGCTACTCAAAACTCGAAACCTTCTCATGTTTATGCAACCGATACCATCAATCACATTGACATCGTTGATGTGGTTTGCGATGAGTATTCACAAGAAGTGTTAGGTTTTTCCGATAGCTCGTCAAGTGGCAATCCCACTATTTTGGATCCAATTCTTGCTAATTCCACACCAAATCTCACTCCATTCCAAGGAGGCGATCTCACTTCAAATGAAATCGACAATGAAGATGAGGTGTTGATTAGTGATGATACTTCTATTCCACCATTTCTTTCGCCGATGGAAGTTATGAGTGTTGAACCAAAATCTTCAATCGAGGAACCACCTATCCTTGAATTGAAAGATCTTCCTTCGCACCTTGAATACGCATTCTTGGAAGGTGATGACAAGTTGCCGGTTATTATTGCAAAAGGTCTTGCTAATAATGAAAAAACCGAGCTCTTGAAAGTTCTTAAGGCTCACAAAGGGGCAATTGCGTGGAAAATATCCGACATTAAGGGTATTGACCCAAAATTTTGTACTCACAAGATTTTAATGGAGGAGGACTACAACCCGCAATTCAAAGTCAAAGAAGGGTGAATCCCAAAATTCACGATGTCATTAAAAAGGAGGTCCATAAACTCCTTGACGCGGGAATGATTTATCCTATATCCGATAGCCCATGGGTGAGCCCAATCCATTGTGTCCCTAAAAAGGGAGGAATGACCGTTGTGCCTAATGAAAACAACGAGTTAATTCCCACTCGTGTTGTGACCGGTTGGAGGGTGTGTATTGACTACCGAAAGTTAAATGACGCCACTCGTAAAGACCACTTTCCTTTGCCCTTCATGGATCAAATGTTGGAGCGACTTGCGGGAAATGAATTCTATTGCTTTTAGATGGTTTTTCCGGTTACTTTCAAATCCCTATCGACCCCCGTGATCAAGAGAAGACTACGTTTACGTGTCCTTATGGAACGTTCGCTTATCGTAGGATGCCTTTCGGACTTTGTAATGCACCCGGTACGTTTCAACGGTGTATGATGGCGATTTTTCACGATATGATCGAGAAGTCGATGGAAGTGTTTATGGATGACTTCTCGGTGTTTGGTAATTTGTTCACGTCATGTTTATCTAATCTCGAGCAAATGTTGAAACGTTGTGAAGAAACCAATCTTGTGCTTAATTGGGAAAAATGTCATTTTATGTGTAAACAAGGAATCGTCTTAGGACATAAGGTGTCAAAGACGGGGATTGAGGTCGATAAAGCTAAGGTAGACGTCATCGCCAAGTTACCTCATCCCAAAACCGTTAAGGGAGTTAGGAGTTTCCTAGGCCACGCGGGCTTTTATCGTCGTTTCATCAAGGACTTTTCGAAAATTTCTCGTCCTATGACACACCTTCTCGAGAAGGATGCTCCTTTTAACTTTAATGAGGATTGTGTTAAGGCTTTCGAAACTCTCAAAAGGAAACTTACCGAAGCTCCCATTCTTGTTTCTCCTAATTGGGAATTACCCTTTAAAATCATGTGCGATGCAAGTGATTATTCTATAGGGGCCATCTTAGGGCAACGTTATGACAAGCATTTTCGTCCTATCCACTATGCTAGTAAGACGATGACCGAGGCTCAATTAAAGTACACCACAACGGAAAAGGAATTCCTTGTCGTGGTCTATGCTTTTGAGAAATTCCGACCTTATCTCTTCTTAACTAAAAGCATTATGTATACCGACCATTCGGCTATCAAGTATCTCTTAGCTAAGCAAGATGCTAAGCCGAGATTGCTTCGTTGGATGCTCCTCCTCCAAGAATTTGATGTCACCGTGCTTGACAAAAAAGGAGCCGAGAATCTAGCGGCCGATCATCTCTCTCGTCTATAAGATCCTCACAAAGATGTTTTCGACAACAAGGAAATTACCGAAACATTTCCTCTTGAGACTCTCGGTGTAGTGAATTCTAAAGACACCACCCCATGGTTTGCCGACATTGCAAATTACCATGCGGGCAATTTCATAATCAAGGGTATGACGACACAACAAGAACGAAAATTCTTTCGTGACGTCAAGTTCTATTTTTGGGACGACCCTTATCTCTTTCGGGTTTGTGCGGATCAACTCGTTCGACGTTGTGTGTTTGGTGCCGAAGCTTCTAATATCCTTAGAGCTTGTCACGAGGGACCCACGGGTGGTCACCACGGTGCTAATCTCACGGCTAAGAAAGTGTTCGATGCCGGTTTCTTTTGGCCTTCTATCTATCATGATGAACACGCACTTGTGAAGTCGTGTGAGTCGTGCCAACGTCAAGGAAAATCGTCTCAACGTGATGAAATGCCGCAAAACATAATTCAAGTATGTGAGATTTTCGACATATGGGTAATAGACTTTATGGGGCCGTTCCCATCGTCTCATGGCAACAAATATATCCTCGTCACGGTGGACTACCTTTCTAAGTGGGTGGAAGCTAAGGCTTTGCCTACTAATGATGCTCATGTGGTAGTGAAGTTTTTGAAGCAACTATTCTCTCGGTTCGGAACCTCTCGTGCTATTATAAGCGATCGTGGAACCCATTTTTGTAATGACCAATTCGAAAAGATTCTAAAAAAATATGGGGTTACACATCGTCTTTCTACGGCTTATCACCCGTAAACGAGTGGGCAAGTCGAGGTTTCGAACCGAGCTTTGAAGAGGATTTTAGAGAGGTCAATTGGAGAAAACCGTGCTTCATGGTCCGACAAACTTGATGACGCTTTATGGGCCTTTAGGACCGCTTATAAGAAACCTATCGGTTGCACTCCTTATAAGTTAGTCTATGGGAAGAATTGTCATTTGCCCATTGAGTTGGAGCACAAGGCATATTGGGCCCTTAAGCATGCAAATTTTGACTTAAAGACCGCGGGAGATCACCGGAAAATACAATTGAATGAATTGGATGAATTAAGAGATAATGCTTATGAAAATTCATTAATTTTTAAAGAAAAGACTAAAAAGTTTCATGATTCAAAGATTAAAAACCGGGTTTTTAACGTTGGTGATCAAGTGTTGCTTTTTATTCTCGTCTTAAGATATTTTCCGGGAAATTGAAATCTTGTTGGTCGGGTCCGTTCACCATTACACAAGTGTTTCCTTATGGGACCATTGAGCTAGCTCAAGATGATGGTCCAAATTTCAAGGTGAATGGACATAGGCTTAAGCACTACTTTGGTGGGGAAATTCCTTCAATGGTTACCCCCGACCAAGACAACTTCCCCAATGATAATTAGCATTGAGGGGATCGAGTCGAGCTCATGACTCGGTAATCAAAAACGAGGTGCCTCGTGGGGGAGATCCCATGCTTATCTTTTATGCTCACTATTCACTAATAAGGGGACTTGTACCCTTTCAACTCGTTGTCTCGTGGTTGTTTGTGATTGTGTTATCTAGATCATCATCTACGATTGAAGACTCTCGTGTTCGTTTACGTGAGCCTCCATCGTTCGTTTGAAGAAGTTTTTCACGAATCCATGACATATCCTTCATTGTTCTAACAATTATCTTTTAGCATACTTAATAAACGGCTTTAGATATATTGTTGATCACCCTTTCCATGCTAGATCCTAAGCATTCGACTCTTCGTCTCTAGTATGGGGGTGCTCCACCTTTAGACTCGAAACATTGAGGACAATGTTTACTTTTAGTATGGGGGGGGTGAATAGGTACTTGCTTTGCTACGCCCTCACGCTTTCCAACTTTCAATGTTTTGTTTTGCTAGTAAGGCTAAAAATGGCCAAATTTTAAAAAATTTCTTAGTTTTAATAAAGTGTTTTTAAGACACGAATGTATATTTTCCGATGGGTAGAATAAGAGTTAATTTTTGACTTGATGGGCATTTGGATCCATTTACATTTCTTAACCCGCTCAATTCAAGTTTTGCTAGACTTTTATATAGGGAGCTTTAAAACGCGAAAGTCTTAACTCTTTCGGGTTAAGAACAAGAACTTTTCGCAAGTTCCTATAATTGATTCTAGAAAGTCACTTATCAAGGGAACTATAAAACGCATTCTCTAAGCTTGAAAAAGTCCAAGAAAGTGCAAGATCCTATAGGTGGCTTGAAAACCCAAAACTTTGATTTGATATAGTCTTAATGAAAGCTAATCCAAATTTGGCTTAATTTTGACTTGCATGGCTAAGTATTCACGAGTCTCTTTAATTAGAGGTCTTTATATAGTGAAGAACGAGAAATGATAGAGTTAGACAAGTGATCATGCTAAACGTAGAACATGAAAGTGTTCTTTCAAAAACTCATATGTTTTTAATTGTGGATTTTTCTTCCCATAAGATCAATGCATTAGGAATAAATCATAATTGCAATAAGTAAGGTCGTACGATTTGAAAGGTTACTTAGCCTCTAGCGCAAGATTGTTTAAAAGTTGCTCGGGGTTGAATAGAGTTCATAGCCAAGGCATAACTTATTGAAGCGGGACACGAAGATTGGCGATTATCCAAAAAGGCCCTAACAAGGCATGAGGAGCTCTATTTTTGCTAAAGATCCAAAGATGATGTGAAGTATCATTATTCCTAAATCAATATGAAGGATCGAGACACACGACGAGAAGCAATTACTCCCCTAAATATCATGGAGGAAGTCTATCCAAAAAGACCCTAACAAGGTATGAGGATAAATATATCCAAGTCCGAAAAGGAGGCGGATCGTTGTATATCAAAATCCAAAGTAAAGATTGAAGAAAAATGATGAAGTCGTGGTCCAATATGAAGAATCTCTCAAAAACGTCAAGTGAAGAAATTCCAAATATATGAAGAGAAGACCATAATTTCGAGAACGTCTTCCCAAGATTTGAAGTATGAAGTACATACCAAATATCGGTCCGAGAAAGGTCTCAAATCGTGAAACGAGTTATGCCAAGATATGAACTTAAGGAGATACACGAGAAGTCGTGTTAAAAGATTTTGTCCTTCGGCTAACTATTGATCAAATCGTGCTACTTTGCTTTCGGACTAATAACTACTCAAATAAGTCAATATGAATCACTTGTGATCCATGAAAAATAGATAAAAAAATGCTAGTAACCCATTTCCTTTTATAATAACTAGGATTGCGGGGAGAAAAAGTATTACACAATTTGGACGTATGAGTAGTGTTAGCATTGTGACTTGTACCAACAATGATCTCGTTTTTGCACTTAGCATGGAATGTATGACAATCAAGGATGACGAAGTTTACTCTAAGGGACATTTACTTGTTTCTATTCTTTGACCCTAAAAGTCACTTTGTGTGATGAAAATCATACATTATGTCTTTACACATCTTCGTAGTATGTTGCAAGTCTTTCACTTTTCAATAAAGGTTAATAAAATTGAACTTTGGTGATGCTTTGATACTTTATTCTAGCATTGCGTGAGGGCACTGCAATGGCTTAGTATGGGGGAGTGATGAGATGGCATTTATACATGATCTCATCGTTCTTTTCGGGCTTTAAATGCATAAAAATGTCATAAAATACCATATATATGCTTGTGTTTGTTTACTTGTGTATTTTAGGTATGGATATCGTGAAAAAGACAAAAGATCACAAGTTACAAGGAAAAACGGACACGAGAAACGAAGCCGTACAAAGAACCGGGCCCTAATCATGGAATTCTCAACAAATACCCTTGAAGACTTGAAGACAAACAAGCTTGATCCTCATTTATTGAAGAAATGACACTTAAAACCCTTGTATATTAATAATTACAAGTTTGGTCCCTTAAGTTTGTCAAAATTACACAAAAGGTCCTTCAACTTTGAAGAAATGGCAAGATTAGTAATTTCAAATTGTCAATTATGGTCCCTCATCAAGCCAAAGATACATTGAAGACCTTTGAAGATCAAAAATGTCCAAGATCAGTCCTTCAAATATGCAAAAGTTCCAAAATTAACCCTTGATACACTTTTTGGAAAGTTTGTGCCAAAAATGACAAGTTGTGAAACGTTGATACAAAGGAAATGGGCGCTGATAGAAGTTTACTCACAAGTGACAAAAGAAAGGAAAGAGAAGGGCCAAAGTTGTTAACTTGAAACATTCAAACCCAAAAATGCGCCAAACAACTTTCACTCCCCCTAATATCGGATCAAAAGGTTTACTATTCACCCCAAGAACCCAGTTACCACTTCACTTAAAACAAAGGGTACAAACAAATTACCCAAGCACATGCTTGATTCACATGCCCAGAAACCTATCCCACACCAAAAACCCTCATCTCCACTCACCAAAGGGTCCCACCCATTCACCCGTCCACCAGTCATGTGACAACTTAACCTCCAAGTCATCCTATGTGGCAAAATCAACAGCCAAGAACCTTAGCTTCATCCTAAAGCTAAAATGAACGTCCTTGATCACTTTGGACAGCTCACACCAAAGAATTATCTAGAAGACCTCAAGGGCACATTTGGGAATTCAGTTCTAGGGTTTATGAATAGTGTAGGCTTGGCATTTGCCTATAAAAGGAGACCTCAACATGTGAGAGTCCCTTTGTTCTAGTTTTAGGCTATCAATCTTTGTAATTCCTTTTTAAGTTTAATAAAATTTGAATTTCTGAAAATATTGAATTCTCTTTTTGATTTGATTAAAAGTTGGTGTTTGAGTAGCCTAATTCTGAGTTCCATTTGATTGTTAAGGCCTACCTTAATCTTGTGGTTAAGGCACGTATTGTTTCATAAGGTTTTTAAGGTTATAATACCTTGAAATCCTAGGTTATGTTTTGGTTATTTTGTGTACTAACCCTTGACCATTTGCTATAAGCTCTTACAAGCTTGTTGACACCAAGCTTGTGAAGGGATTAGAGCCCTTGGTTGAGTTGTTTGCTGCTTGTGTTGAAGATATCAAGTCCTTGAGGTTCTACTTTGAACCATCAACCAAGGCAATTTGCATCTCCTTATTTGAAGTACCTTGGTCTTGTTCTAGTTGTTGCACAAGGTCCAAGGAGCATTGATGGCCTTCCCAGGATGTTGTGGAAGGCAGGTATAAGCTCTTGTTAAGATTCCCCTAAAAATTTCATGTTTATGACTGTTTTGGATTTTGTGCTTTGATTTTGAGTATTGATGTTTGTACTGGTGATTTTTGAGTTTGATTGTGTTAGTTGCTATTGTTTAAGTGTTTTTGATCATTAAAATCGGTAGGTTATTAGAAGAAATCACAAGTTTCTTTGTTAAGTGACTGATTAAGGAGTGTTTGGGATTACTGCATAAGTTTGGATTGTGGCTTGTTGAGTGCTTATGTGTTGTTAGCAAGAGTTGGTATCTGTTGTTTAGGTGCATATGTTCATCTGTTTGCAGGTTTTGAGGTTTTGATCACATAGATTCTTGATTTGGCTATAAAATCTTAAATACTTGGTAAAATTGGCTAGGATTTTGAGGACACCTAGATCTAAGCTAGGCTAGGGCTAACACATGCTAAATCATAGTTAATCACACTAGGGTGGAAGGATTTGAGGCTTGAAATTGGATCAAGTGTCAAGTATATCAGCAAAACTTGTCTACATATTGTTCATAGTTCATCAGAAACATTTTGTGCTTTGATCTTGTTATTTACTTTGATTCAGTGTTTGATTCTTGTTGCTTTGTGTTTGTTCTTAGTTTATATAGCTTTTGTATGCATCCTGTTAAGTTTGGTTGGCTTATTCTGCTTAAATCTACTTATTAAGTGCTTAACTGCTTATTTGCATATCTGGAGCATATTTGGTAACAGTTTGGCTTATTGTGGCTTATTGTGTGAACCATTTTGTGATTTTATTGTTGCTATTGACTCCTTGTGATTCACTGATCACAAGGGTGCCTTTGTTTCCAATTGAATCAAACCAGAACTCTCATAAAAGCTTGGTCAAATAGTCAAAGCAGTGGGAACTCCTTTCCCCTGCTAGTTGCCACTGATAGTGTTAAATTGGGTTCAGTTTATCAATAAGCTATAATAGCTTATTCCAACAAGCAACAACTTTGTTTTTGTAATAGGTGCTCATATTTTGACCCATTTGTTCATACTGGAGCATTTGGGTGGTTGACTTTAAGGTTTGACTAGAAAACCAACTCCTTTGACTTTTACATAAGTTCATTTGTGCTTATTCTGGCTTATTGGTTGTGCTTATTGGATTTTTGTTGATTGATATTGCTTATTGAGTCCATTTGAAAGCTTTTGCAAGTTGAATCAAGTCCTGAGGTGCATTATTTCTCAAAAACGACTATTTTGTCATTTTGTGGATTTTTGCTTTTCTATTTTCTGGCTTATTGAGTGTGCTTTTTGGAAATTTCTTTTGACAGATCTCTTAAGCATCCTAAAAGAGGGTTGTGTGTCAAATTAGAGCTTATGGCATTAGCTTATGGCTTAATGGGCTGAAAAGCCCAATAAGAATAAGCTTTGTGTTTAATAAGCTGTGATAAGCTCATATTCAGCTTTTGGGCCTTTAGAGTTTTGTTCTTAGAATTGAATTTTAAGTCAGATAGGGCTTTTCCAAGTCAATTGGGCCAAGTTTGACTTTTTGGGCCCAAAAGCCCATTTGTGTTGACTGAATTTTGATTTGGCCCATTTGAGGGCCCATTAGGGGTATTTTGGTAATTTCACTTTGATTTTCTATTTATTTAGGTTAAAATAAACTAGTTTGCAAGTTTTTAGAATTTTTTATAATTTTTGGATTTTTAATATTATTTTATTATTATTTTATTATTATATTATTATTATTTTTAAAATTTCACTTTCTCCAACTTTTTACATTTTTCTTAGGTTAATTACATTAAACTAGGAATTTAGCAACTTTTAGAATAATTTTATCTCTTATAGATTAATTTTTATAATTATTTTAAGTTTTAATAGTTTTTAAATCATTTTAAATAGTTTTTATAAGTTTAAAAATTTCTAAAAAAAGTTTTTAATCTTTTTAGGTCATTTTAGTGGTTTACCAATTGAAAGATCTTTATTTGGGCTTTTTGATAATTTATTTGATTTTTAGGGCTTTAATTAGCATTTAAAAATTGAATATTTAATTATTTAAAAGGTTTGAAAAAGTTTTGATCATTGGTAAACTCTTAGTTTATTATTTTTGATTTTTGGTGAATTTTTGGTAATTTTTAGAATTTATTTTTATTTTGGTGATTTTTAAGGTTTTACGTTTTAACTTTCTAGTAGTGATTTTTTGTTGATTTTTATTTTTATTTTTACGTCTTCGTCATCTTCTTTTCTCATCCCTTTCTAAACCAATCATTAATCACAAACTTTTACAAGTTTTTCACAACACATATACCTCCTTGGGAAACGAACTTTCATACCATTAAGGGTCATTAACACTTGATTTTTCCTAAAGTCATTTGTTTGATACTTACCGCTCATTTACGCTCTTTTGTTTTCCTAAACAAGAGGTGTAATTTACTACAATCATTAGCTAAAGGATCAAATCTTTTAAAACTGCTTCTCGGGACCTCATAAAGTTCATATCTTGGCATAACTCGCTTCGCGATTTGAGACCTTTCTCGGACCGATATTTGGCAGCGACTTCATACTTCGAATCTTGAGAGACGTTCATGAAATAATGGTCTTCTCTTCATAATAGGAATTTCTTCACTTGTAATTTTGAGAGATTCTTCATATATGGACCACGACTTCTTCATTTTTCTCCAATCTTTATTTTGGACTTTGATATACAACGATCCGCCTCCTTTTAGGACTTGGATCTATTTATCCTCATACCTTGTTAGGGTCTTTTCGGATAGACTTCTCCATGACTTTTGGGGAGTTCTTGCTTTTCGTCGTGTGTCTCGATCCTTCATATTGATTTTCGATAAATGATTCTTCACATCACTTTTGGATCTTTAGCAACAAAATGTAGCCCTCATGCCTTGTTAGGGCCTTTTCGGACTCGCCAATCTTCGCATCCCGCTTCAATAAGTTATGCCTTGGCTATGAACTCTAATCCGTACCGAGCAACTTTTAAACGATCTGGGGCTAGAAGCTAGGTAACCTTTTAAATCGTACAACCTTATTTATTGCAAATAAATTTATTAACAAGCGGAGGGAGAATAGGCTTATAATTAACTCACATAAATTCACGAAAGAATACCGAACTTATAATTGACTCTATCATCTCTCGTTCTCCACAGTTTAAAATCTCAAGGAATGAGACTCGTGGAAGCTTAGCCTATTAAATCAAAGTTTTGGGTTTTCGAGTCGCTTATAGGATCTTGCAAATTCTTAGACTTTTTCAAGTGTAGAAATCGCATTTTAAAGTTCCCTTGATAAACGACTCTCTAGGATCAATTATAGGAACTTGCGAAAAGTTCTTGTTCTTAACCCGTGAGAGTTAAGACTTTCGCGTTTTATAGCTCCCTATATAAAAGCCTAGCAAAACTTGACTTAAGCACGTTAAGGATACTAGCTAGAGTAAACTTAGATAAGTAAACTCGGGTTGAGTCAAAAGATTCACAATGTTTGAAAATTAAAACCACTTTATTGAAATTTATTCTAATAAGGAAAGAAAATAACTATAACAAAGGAAAATACAACTATACAACTAGGCCAAAATAGATTAAAAAATTTTGAAAAATGTCGAAAAATTGATTTTCCGGTTAAAATGAGGACAAATACAAGGAAAAGACCACTTACTTCGATAGAAGTCCCCCCTACAGTTGAGATAAACATTGTCCTCAATGTTTAAGCATGTGGGAGTAAACTCCCCTACACTTAGGACATTGTGCACTTTGTTTAAATCTTGCTAAGGAAAGGAAAACTAAAGTGAATTCAATGTGAACATATAGAATATGAAATATTGAATCACAAGAGTTTAGGATAGAACCAGGAAGATGGAAACACGGTATCACGGTTCGTCAAAAGTCATCAAGGTGGATCTTTGAAGCTTTAATCCCTGCACAGCACAAGAAACAAGACAACAAACATATGCGGGGCTCCCCCTACACTTATTATGAAAGCAGTAAAGGATAGAACACGGGTTGCCTCCCGAGAAGCGCTTGTTTTTGTTCACCGAGTCACGAGACTGACTCGACCCAATTTAGTTCATGGAGAACGTGGTGAGGGATGGAATCATCTCTTGAGAGATGTCCTCACCAAAGTACAGCTTCAGACGCTGGCCATTCACCTTAAAATTGGGCCCATTCAGCTGAGAAAGCTCAATGGTCCCATATGGAAATACTTTGGCGATGGTGAATGGACCAGACCAGCGGCTCTTCAACTTGCCAGAGAAGATCTTCAACCGAGAGTTAAAGAGTAAGACTTGATCACCAGCGTGGAACTCTCGGTTCTTGATTTTTGCGTCATGAATGATCTTCGTCTTCTCCTTGTAGATCAGCGAGTTCTCATAAGCTTCATTCCTCAGTTCATTTAGCTCGTTGAGTTGAATCTTGCGATGATCACCGGCTTTGTTGATGTCGAAGTTAACCCACATCAAGGCCCAGTGCGCCTTATGTTCCAGCTCAATTGGGAGGTGGCAGGCTTTCCCGTACACAAGACGATAAGGTGTACAACCGATCGGGGTCTTGTAAGCAGTACGGAAAGCCCACAGAGCATCATCTAACTTATCGGCCCACGCGGCGCGATGCTCTCCCACAGTACGCTCCAAAATTCTCTTCAAGCCACGGTTGGATATCTCGGCTTGCCCATTGGTTTGGGGATGATAGGCGGTGGAAAGACGGTGATTGACACCATACTTAGCCATGACTCTCGCAAATTGATCGTTGCAAAAATGAGTCCCGCGGTCACTGATAATAGCACGAGGAACGCCAAATCGAGCGAAAAGCTGCTTCAAAAAGTTCACAACCACCCTCGCATCATTCATGGGAAGAGCCTTGGCTTCAACCCATTTAGAAACGTAGTCGACGGCGACGAGGATGTACTTGTTCCCTTTGGAGGATGGAAATGGCCCCATAAAGTCGATGCCCCATACATCAAAGATTTCACATTCCTGTATGAAATTTTGAGGCATCTCATCCTTATGTGTGATCTTGCCTTGACGTTGGCAAGCATCACAATGCTTAACCATTTCGTGAGCGTCACGATAAATGGTGGGCCAGTAGAATCCAGAATCAAACACTTTCTTAGCGGTGTAGTTGGGACCAAAGTGACCACCGGTGGGTCCTTTGTGGCAAGCTTGGAGGATGTCGAAAGCTGCCGGTCCGTCAACACATCGACGAATGATCAGATCAGCACATTGTTTGAATAGAAAAGGGTCATCCCAAAAGTAAGTCTTAACATCATTCAAGAACTTCTTCTTTTTTTGGGATGTTAACCCTTGGATGAGAATACCACCCGCTAAGTAGTTTGCAATGTTCGCAAACCACAGGGTGCCATCAAGATTGAGATTTATAGACATTAAGGTCTCAAGGGGGAAAGAGTCATTGATCTCTTTGTTCGGATGATCCCCTTGATATGGATCCTCAAGTCTGCTCAGATGATCCGCGGCCAGGTTTTCGGCTCTCGTCTTGTCACGAATTTCAATGTTGAATTCTTGAAGGAGTAAAACCCAGCGAAGAAGTCTTGGCTTAGAATCATGCTTTGTCATCAAGTACTTTAACGCGGAATGGTCCGTGTATACGATGGTGGGGGATAAAACAAGATAGGGGCGAAATTTCTCAAAAGCATAGACAACAACTAAAAGCTCTTTTTCGGTTGTCGTATAATGCAATTGAGCCCCCGTCATTGTTTTGCTAGCGTAGTGGATTGGTTGGAAGTGTTTATTCACTCGTTGGCCCAAAACCGCACCAATAGCAAAGTCGCTAGCATCGCACATCAATTCAAAGGGCAGCTCCCAATTAGGGGTAACCAAGACCGGTGCCTTAGTTAGCTTATCCTTAAGAAGATTGAAGGCTTCGAGACACTCTTTAGAAAAGATAAAAGGAGTATCTTTTTCCAAGAGGTGGGTCATCGGGCGAGCGATTTTAGAGAAATCTTGAATGAATCGACGATAGAAGCCCACATGACCCAGAAAACTTCTCACACCCTTCACGGTTGAGGGTGGAGGTAATTTGGCTATGACATCTACTTTAGCACGGTCGACTTCAAGACCGGCTTTAGAGATTTTGTGTCCTAGCACAATGCCTTCTTTTACCATAAAATGGCATTTTTCCCAATTCAGAACAAGGCGAGTGTCTTCGCACCGCTTAAGCATACGTTCCAAATTGGCAAGGCAAGAAGAGAAGGAATCCCCGAAGACCGAGAAATCATCCATGAAGACTTCCATGGTTTGCTCAACCATGTCATGGAAGAAAGCCAACATGCACCTTTGGAAAGTCCCGGGGGCATTGCATAAGCCGAAAGGCATTCTTTTATAAGCAAATGTGCCATAGGGACAAGTGAATGTTGTCTTCTCTTGATCTTGGGGATCGATGGGTATTTGAAAATAACCTGAGAAACCATCAAGAAAGCAGTAATATTCATTACCCGCTAAACGTTCAAGCATTTGGTCCATAAAAGGTAGAGGGAAATGATCCTTTCTCGTGGCATCATTGAGTTTGCGGTAGTCTATACAAACTCTCCACCCAGTAACGAGACGGGTAGGAATCAACTCGTTGTTGGCATTGGGCACAACGGTGATACCGCCTTTCTTAGGCACACAATGGACTGGACTAACCCATGGTGAATCCGAAATAGGGTAAATCATACCCGCATCAAGAAGTTTGATAACCTCTTTTTTGATGACTTCATGGATTTTAGGATTCACCCTTCGTTGGCTTTGAATTGTGGGCTTAAAGTCGTCCTCCATGAGAATTTTATGTGTGCAGAAGTGAGGATCAATTCCACGGATGTCGGAGATTTTCCAAGCGATAGCTCTTTTATGCTTCTTCAACACTACGACAAGTCGGGCTTTTTCGTCTTCTTTCAGATCCTTTGCGATGATGACCGGTAACTTCTCGTTGTCTTCCAGGAAAACGTACTCAAGATGAGGAGGTAGGTCCTTAAGCTCAAGAGTAGGAGGATCCTCAATAGATGGTGAAATTAACGATGGATCATCATTAGTCACCTCTTTAGGAGAAGGAGGGGACAACGGGTCCTCATTGAGAAGTCTCTCAATAGTACGAATGTCTTCATCCCAATTGGTGGACAAATTATCATACTTAATATCGAGAGGACCCAAGCTAGCTTCGAAATCATCCAAGTCACTTTCTCCAAAAGGAGTCAATGCTGGAGCAATTGAGGCAACGGTCTCAACATTGGGTAGAGAAGAAAGAGTACTTTTGCAAGCATCATGAAAATGTTCTTCACAAGCCTCATCGAGAACATCAATAGCATTAGCACTCTCATATGAATAAGGTTGCTTAGAAATCTTACCCATGTTGAAGACAATTTTATCATCACCAACTCTCATGATTATTTCGCCCGCGGCTACATCAATGAGAGTGCGACCGGTCCTCAGGAAGGGACGTCCAACGATTATTGGAACACGGGGATCCATCTCGTAGTCAACGACAACAAAATCCGCCGGGAAGGTGAATTTGTCGACGCCAACAAAGACATCTTCGGCTATCCCCACTGGATAAGCAACCGTACGGTTGGCTAATTCCAAAGTCATTTTGGTGGGGACTAGCTCGGGGAGAGATAATTGCTTCCAGACACTTAAAGGCATTAAGTTTATACTGGCACCTAGATCGGCTAGGGCCATGCAATTATCTACTCCCAGGAAGTTGCAAGGAATCAAGAAGCGACCCGGATCACCAAGTTTGGTGGGCAATTTCCTTAAGAGCACTGCGGAGCAGTTCTCATTAAGTTGGGTCTGAGCGATGTCAAGAAGCTTTTCCTTATCACTTAGAAGATCTTTAAACATCTTAGCGTACTTGGGCATGTGAGCGAGAGCCTCGGCAAAGGAGATGTTAAAATTCAATTGTTTAAACATTTTGAGAAAGTTTGAAACCTGAATATCATCCTTGCTCTTTTGCTTCTCTTTCCTCAACCTTGAAGGATAAGGTATATTGGATGAAGAAGAAGGCTTTAAGGGAATATGATCACTCACAGCCATGGGTGGTGGGGAAATGGGGATAGAAGGTGAAGGAGGTGGGGAAAGTTGCTCTTTTTCCTTGTTCACAATCACGGGTGGAGGTGTAGGAAGCTCGGGTTCCATATAACCTTTTCCACTACGAGTGGTGATTGCTTTCATCTCCCCTCTTGAATTCGCAACGGTATTACTCGGAAGAGTACCCGAAGGAGAGGGTTGATTACCTTGGATGAGCGAACCAATCATATCACGAAGGTGAACCGCTTGATTATTAAAAGAGTTTTGCATGTTTGCATTAATTTCGTTGCTGTGTTTTGCCATGTCATTCCTTAGCTCGGCTCGAATATCGTTCCCTTGTTTTGCCATTTCTCCCTTCAAGTAGCGGACTTGATTCTGAAGATTCGTCACCATCTCCCAATTCGTCTTCATGAATGTCTCGACATCTGGACTCACTGCCATCGGTTGATTGAGAGGTGGAGCTTGGTAGGCTTGAGAATTTCCTTGAGTTGGATATGGGTTTCGTTGGGATTGATATTGATTGTTTGCACGAGGTTGGGATTGGTTGTAGCTTTGTTGTTGGTTTTGGTTTGCAGGAGGGAAACCGGGAGGAGCAAGATAATTGTTGGAACGATAACTTAGCAAGCTACGGTCTCCTTGCGGGCGAGCTTGATAGCCTCCCGTGGGATAAGTGCCATAAGCTGCGTTAACGTTTTCAGAAAAATTACTTTGGGTAGAAGGACAATCATTATAAGAATGAGGACCACCACATGTGTCACAAGAAATAGCAACGGCTTTAGCTTGTTGAAATTGGTTTGTGGCTATGGACATGAAATCCTTGTGCATACTCGCGATTTGTCGGGTAAGTTCGGATATCTCAGGATTGGAAGTAGTAGAAGAAACATTGACTCTCTGATTAGATCTTGAGGATGCGGATGAATCCCAATTCTTGTCGTGAGTAGTCATGTTTTCAATCAACTCTCGACACTCCTCCGGTCTCCTTTTCATAAAGGTACCACCGGCGGCGGCATTGATCGTGTCACGATCACGAAAAGTGAGACCATTGTAGAAGGTGTCAATGAGAGTGACGGGGAGCATATTGTGATTTGGACAGCGGTCGATCAAATCATTGTATCGTTCCCAAGCATCGAAAAGCGATTCATCGTTCTCTTGATGAATCCACTGATTTGGTTACGAAGGCTTGTGACCATGGATGGGGGAAAGTAGCGCGATAAAAAGCGTTGAGTCATGTCATTCCACGTATGAATAAAATTCTTAGGAAGACGGTCAAACCATTTTTCGGCATGGTGAGAAAGCGAGTGGGGAAAAAGTTGGAGGCGAAGGTCATCCATAGAAACACCGGAGCACTTCATGCTTTGGGTAATGGTAATGAATTTGTCGAGGTGTTTGTTGGCATCATCATCCGGAATTTCACGAAATGGGATCGTTTGCACTTGTTGGATCATGTGATGCTTCAACGAAAACTCCTGAGCCGTGACGTGCATCGGCGTAATCGGGCCTCCGCGTCCGTTCATGGTGGGTTGACACAATTCCTCCATCGTTCGTAAATCAGGTAGGTGGACATTGTTGTTGTTGTTGTTGTTATTATTCAAATTGGGTAGAGGTGGGTGATTATTATTGTTATTAACACTAGCCATATCTAAATCTTTACGAGTCTCGGGCTCAGAATAGTTCGAAGATCTAGTACGCATACACCTGCAGAAGAAAAATATACACAAAGAATATCTATATAATCTTTTTGGTGCAAAAACTTTGGAAAAGAATTGCTTTTAATGATTTTTTTATGTTTTTGTATTTTTGAAGAGTTTTATATTTTTTAGGATTTTTGAAAATTTTTAAAGCAAGGAAAATAACGTTCAAAGAACGGATCCCAAAATTCAATGCGTCTCTCACTAAAAACCGTTTATCGTAACGAAAAGAGCCGGCAGCGGCGCCATTTAATACTTGGTTTTTACACCTCGTATGAAAGTTCGTTAAACCGATCTTTTCGAATTGAGAACCGGTCTTAAGTGCGACTCAATCGTCTTTTGGTGAATCAAGAGAATGGTTTGGTTTGTTTGTCTAATTTAAACTAATAGCAAGTAATTAAAGTGTCGTTGAGTAAAATGGAAGAATAAAGATTAATACTAAAATGACAAGTAGAAATAAATGCTCGTAAACTTAAAGGTAACAATGGAAAAATACTAGCACACTAAATAAAACTAACACTAGGAAAACACTCTAAAAATAAGAACTTAGTTGAAAAGTACTAAAAGAAAGTAAGATCGGAATAAACCAAAACAACTCAATCGGAATAAGCCAAAAGGTGTCCCGATCGGAATGTATTCCGATCGGGTGGTCGGAATATGGGACGGGGACAGATCGGAATATAGCAAAGAGGGTCAATCGGAATGTTACTCAAGGTCCCAATCGGAATAATGAGCATACACAATCGGAATATCCAACTTGTCCACAATCGGAATATGGGGAAAGACTTCCAAGCGGAATATTATGACAACTACTACAATCGGAATATGGAACAAAGGACCAAATCGGAATACTTAAATACCTAATCCGATCACTCGATCGGAATGATGGTGACTGCTCGGAATGTTTCAGAAACCCTTTTCTGATCACTCGATTGGAATAAGGGGGTGTTGATCGGAATACGCGTGGCTGCAATCGGAAAAGGGAATTGAACCCTTTCCTAAAATTATGGAATTCGGTTATAAGCTAATGAATAAGCTATATAATAAGCTTTTCACCAAACTAAGCCGAATCAATGACTAAACCGGATCGAATAAGCACTTATCAACTTATCTAACCCGAAAATAATCAAACTTTTTGGATCAAACAATAAAAACATAAACTTTTTAAGGAAGCTTTTTATAAGAAAATAAGTTAATCATAAAAATAAGCCAATAAGCACAAAAGTCTTAAAGCTTAATCAAATGAAAACTTATGAAATGATCAAAAGATTAACTTTTTAAGCACGAAATCAATTAGAACAACACGGATCATACGATAATCGCACCAAAATCAATCTAAAATCAAAGAAAAGTAGAATGAGAATAAGGATTAAAAGCTTAAATTGGAACTTTGATTAATGAAATAAGCAATACAAAATGTTTAATCTTGAAAGATTAAGAGAAAAAGATGAAACTTAGTGAGAGAAAGTTTAAGACTTTCTCTCTCTAAAACTAGAGAAAACTAAGAAAAATAAAAACTAGCTAACTAACTAACTCCCCTCCTAATGACTATTAGGAGGGTATTTATAGGGAAGGTGGAAGGAGTGCATGTGTTGCATCTTCTTTCTTGCTTTCTTCACGTTTTCTCGACTCGACTTTAATTCTTTGTCTTTGTCGTCTCGGGATTTGAACTTGTCTTTTTAATTTTCTTCTTCTATTAGACTTAAGTTCTTCGACTTCGTTAAACATCCGTCTTTAGACTTTTTCTTCGATAAATCTTTAGAATAGGCCTTGGACTTCCGTTCTTTTTGCACTCTTGATCTTTTGACTTCGTCTTTTCCCGTTTTCTTCGATAAAAGCCCGTGAAAACCCGTGTTTTCTTCCTTTTTCATAATTTGGTCCTAAAACACAATAAAAACACAAACCACGCATAATTCCGACTTTTACGACATAAATCACACGTTTTGGTCTTGTTATTATTGGAAATAAGTGGTAAAAGGATAAGTGTTTTCACACTTATTAACTCAGAAGAAAAATCATCAAAATCATCCATGTCAGAACTAGAATCATCATCATAGTCATCATAAATTAGAGGAGATTCATGTATTGGTGGGGGATCTAAATTGGAGAGAGAATCATCCACATCGTCTTTGAAAAGTGGATTGTCATAGCAAGTATCGAAAAGAGGATTGTTGTAGACGACAATATCATCAAGCACATTAATCATATTCGTTGATTCTCTTCCATTGGTTTTGGGTGTGATCTTCCCCATTTTAAAAACTTGTGCATCATTCCCGACCCTTAAAATTAATTCACCTTCAGCAACATCGACTAAGGCTTTTCCGGTTCTCAAGAATGACCGTCCAAGTATTAAAAGAATACGAGGGTCCATTTCATAATCAACAACAACAAAGTCGACCGTAAAAGTGTAGGTACCAACTTTAATAAAGACATCTTCGGCAATACCAACGGGATAAGCGAGAGTGCGATTTGCTAGCTCAAGAGTCATCTTTGTTGGAGTAAGGTCGGGTAATGATAACCTTTTCCAAAAACTTAAAGGCATCAGATTTATACTTGCCCCGAGATCGGCTAAGGCAGTAAATTCTTCGGTTTGGTGAAAAGTACATGGGAGCACAAAACGACCGGGATCTCCAAGTTTCTCCGGAAGTTCTTTAAGAAGGATTGCAGAACAATTTTCATTCAATCGAGTGTTAACAAACTCAGCCATCTTCTCCTTCTTATTAAGCAATTCCTTAAACATCTTAACAAATTTAGGCATTTGGGAAAGAGCTTCAATAAGGCTAAAGGTGATGGTCAGTCCTGAAATCTTCTTCAAATAGTTCGACACTTGAATGTCATCCTTGGTGGGATAAGGGATGTTGGGTTTATAGGTGGAAGGTGGGGTTGGTGAAGGGTGTTTCTTGGGTACTTCTTCAGTAAGCGATGGAGACGGTAATGGAGAACTAATACTAGGCGTGGGAGTATGAGGGATAAATGGTGGTGGAGGAGGTGTAGATGGAGTAACTGGGGGAGGGATAGATGGTCCTACAAGAGTTGCTCCACTGCGTGTAGTAATAGCACTCACATTCGCTCTCGGTTTGGTGACGGTATTTGAAGGAAGAGAACCTGAAGTAGAGGGTTGAGTAGTTGGTAAGAAACTAGCCAGCATATTCTTCAAATCATTTGTTTGAGTGCTAAAAGAGGTTTGTATATCATGTCGAAGCTCGGATCTAATATCATTACCTTGCTTAGTGATATCCCCTTTCAAGTTGATAATTTGGCTTTGTAGATTCTTGATTTGCTCTCCTTGGGTCTTCATGAACGCTTCAACATCTTGATTAATGGGTGGTGCTTGTTGAGAGGGTGGGTGATAAGGATTAGAAGCTCGCGGTGGGATTGGGTTGCTTCTATTGTAGTTGTTGGGGTTGTGGTTTTGAGGAGAAAAACCGGGAAAGTTGTTAGAATAGTAACTTAGCAAGTTACGATCACCTTGAGGTCGGGCTTGATAGCTTTCTATTGAATAGTTACCATAAGCCGCATACATGTTTTCTGGATTGTCATGAGTAGAGGGACAATCAGTGTATGAATGAGGACCGCCGCTAGTCTCGCAAGAAAGTGCTACAGCTTTAACTTGTTGTTGTCGATTTGTAGCCAAAAGTTGCATATTCTTGCTCATTTCGACCATTGTGCGGGTCAATTCGGTGATATCAGGGTTTGAAGAAGTAGAAGAAACATTGACTCTCGGGTTATTCCTGGAGGATGCGGATGAATCCCAATTTTTGTGATGAGTAGTCATGTTCTCTATAAGCTCTCTACACTCCTCAAGTCGTCTTTTCATAAATGTGCCACCGTCGGCTGCATTAATCGTATCACGATCACGAAAAGTTAAACCGTTGTAGAAAGTATCAATTAAGGTGACAGGGAGCATGTTGTGGTTTTGACATCGATCGATCAAAACATTATATCGTTCCCAAGCATCAAAAAGTGATTCATCGGGTTCTTTTGTAAATCCACTAATTTGATTCCGAAGGCTCATGACCATGGATGGTGGAAAGTAGCGCGAAAAAAATCGTTGAGTCATCTCGTCCCAAGTATGAATTGAATTCTTCGGAAGACGATCAAACCATTTTTCGGCATGGTGGGATAAGGTGTGTGGAAATAGGTGAAGGCGAAGAAAATCCATAGTTACACCGGGAAACTTCATGCTTTGAGTAACGGTAATGAATTTGTCGAGGTGTTTGTTGGCATCATCATCCGGTAATCCTCAAAATGGACAAGTGTTCTGCACTTGTTGGATCATGTGATGCTTCAACGAAAACTCTGGAGCCGTGATTTGCATCGGCGCAATCGGTCCTCCTCGTCCATTCATCGTGGGTTGACAAAGCTCCTCCATCGTTCGAAGGTTGGTTGGGGGAACATTGTTGTTGTTATTCATGTTGGGGTGGGGTGGATTATTGTTGTTTTGTACACCAGCCATAACTAAATCTTCACGAGTCTCGGGCTTTGGATAAGTTGAAGATCTAGTACGCATACACCTGCAAAAGAAAAAGAAAAAGATACCAAAGAAATAGAGAATATATATACACTTATAAAAATAAAATCATTTTGGTGCAAAACTTTGAAAAAGAAATGCTTTTTATAAGTTTTTTAATGTTTTTGTATTTTTTGAAAACAAAATATTTATTTTTATCGATTTTTTTTTTTGAAAATTTTTGAGCAAGAAAAATAACGTTCACAAGTGAATGGATCCCAAAATTCAACGCATCTCTCACAGAAAACCGTTAATCTTCACGAAAAGAGCCGGCAGCGGCGCTATTTAATACAAGAGATTTTGTATGTTAAAAAGTTATCGTCACAGTCTATTCGAATTGATTACTGGTTTAAGTGTGCGACTTAGTCGTCTTTTGGTGGAAAACAATAGAATGGTCATTGTATTAAAGTAAATGTGCAAGACTTTAAAGTAAATGACGGGTAATTAAAGCTAAAACTAATTAAAACGTAAATGGTGCAATATTAAAACTTTAAAAAGTAAATTAATTAAGTGACAAAAATTAAAGCTCGACGAAAATTAAATTTGACAATGTAATAAAAATAAAAATTAGTAAACTTAAGATAATGCAAACTTAAAAATTAAACTAAAACAAAATAAAAGAACAAATCCTACCGTCGGAATATGATCGGAATCCGATCGGAATCCCAATCGGAATGTACCTTACCTTCCTTATCGGAATGTGATCGGAATCCTGGTCGGAATGAACAGTCGGAATGTGGGCTTACCTCTCCAATCAGAATGCAATCGGAATGTGTCCCCCGTCGGAATGTTGTCGGAATCCCCAATCGGAATCCTAGTCGGAATACCCAAAACCCTTTTCCGATCCAGCAATTGGAATGCTGGTCGGAATGTGAAACCCCTTTCCGATGGGTATGATCGGAATACAGTAAAAGGAAAAGGTAAAAAGCAAAGAAAATAAGCTATTAACCAAATAAGCACACAACTAAAAATTTAACTAAAACACGTATAAGAAAAAGCTAATAAGCTAAAATTTAAAGACTTTTAAAACACTAAATGATAAAGATATATAAAAACGACTTTTTTATAAAAACAACTTTTAAAAAACACTTAATCAAATTTAAGAAAGAAACAAATAAGCTATAACATCAATAATCCAAGACAATCAAAAACATAAAAACATAACACTTAATCAAATAAGCATAACAATAAGCACATAAACATAAAGATTAAGCAAAACAAGAAAGGTAGAATGAGAGATTAAAAATAAGAACTTGATTAAAAATAAGATTCAACAACAAAATTAAAAGACTTACTTGAAATTAAAGGCAAGATATTAAAGGTGCAATTAAGTAAATGACAATAAGAAAGTGAAAGTAGTTAAAGGTGGATGAACTATGTGTCAAATAGTCAACACCTCCTAACGTGATATTAGGAGGGTATTTATAGGAGATTAGGGAGGTAAGCATGTGTTGGAAGCTTCCTTCTTTCTTTCTTTCTCGTCTTTACGTCTTCTAAATTCTTCGACTTTTCCGACTTTGTCTCGGGATTAATTAAACTCGTCTTGTAATTTCTTCATTAATTTAGACTTGAGTTCTTCGGCTTTATTAAACTTCCGTCTTTAGACTTTTCTTTGATAAATCTTCAGAATAGGCCATGGACTTCCGTTCTTTTTGCACTCTTGATCTTTCGACTTTATCTTTTGTCTTTTTCTTTGATAAAAGCCCATGAAAGCCCGTGTTTTCTTCCCTTTTCATATTTTGGTCCTAAATCACAACAAAAACACAAACCACGCATAATTCCGACATTTACGACATAAAATACACGTTTTGGCTTGGTTAATATTATAATTAAGTGGTAAAAGGATAAGTGTTTTCACACTTATTATGACGTCTTGGTAAGCATTGAAGGGGTTGAAGAATGAAAAAGAAATGTAAGGATAAAGGGTGAAAAGAAATAGCCCTCCATACAACTTAGGTAGAAATCGGGTCAATACATCTACTATCAGAATCACGTTGATGATTTCTGGTATTGAAGACAAAGCATCATGGACCCAGTGATGCGAAGCACAACCCCTCCCAGCCTACTCAAGCTTCTCTCAAAAGAAGTTTGTTTTATTGTCACGGAGTTCAACTTATTTCTATCAACTTTCTCACTCCGAGATAGTAGATATTGAAAAGGTGGCAGTCTGCTCCAGCCTCCGATCACCAAATAAACGTGCACTTATAGAGTCTAGAGCCAACGAGATTCATCATAAAATCTCATTAGGACACTTGTTCCATATATCAATTATTGTTCATCATTAGAACACAAGGGATAATTTAAAGAGCCCTACGCTCTATCCTTGTGGTATTGCTAGAACATTCAGAGTGATACTATCTAGTATTCACAGTGATGAATGGAAATCCTTCCAGTGTTAACATCAAACAGCACTGTGGTAGGTCATATGTAAGATCCACTTGAATTAAACATATGCTAACTGGAAAGCAACAATGGTTTGATTCTGCTTTGATACAAACTCGTTCCAGGTATCTACGCAATATCTTTATGATCTTGCCAGAACATTCAAGTAATACTTATTAGTATTCACAGTGACGAATGGAAATCCTTCCAGTGTCATCATCAAACAGCACTGCGGTAGGTAACTTGTGAGATTCTATATGAATCAAACTTGTGTCAACTGTAAAGAAACAATGGTTTGATTCTTAGTTGATTCAAACTTGTTCCAGGAAATTGAATTGACGACTTAATCAGCAGAATGGAACTGCATGATTCACTCCTTCTATGAATTATCTTTCGATATATTCAAGTATTGAGAACGGCTACCACAGCCGGAAACACTGTCAAGGAAGTTCTTTGAACTTACCTAATCATAGGTACAGTATTCTTACTGTATAACTGGAAACCGAAGGAATGCAAATGGTGGCGTAACCTCAAGAGTCGTAATTCAATACCACATGCTCATGTAAATGAAAAAGCTCAAGAACATCTAAAGACAAAGACTTCCGCTACTCTGATGATCAAGGGAGATTGTTAACAAGTTTTCAAGTTAACATAAAACATGAGTATGTGGGGAAAGACACAAGAACACAAGCTGGAAAAGTTTCAAGATTAAGTCAAGGCAAAGATCAAAGATCCAAGATCATAAGTCATGAAAGGAACGATGAAAGAACTCTCAAGACAATGAGCTTCAAAGTCTACAACAACAAAGAAGTGAAGTCACATTATACATGACCACCACTTAAGGGGAGATTGTTAGAAGTATTTAAAGTGATGTTCAAAGAAGTGAAGTCACATATTATATGACCACCCCTTAGGGGGAGATTGTTAGAAGTATTTAAAGTTATGGTCATATAATATACCGTTGCGAAGCTCGTGGAAAATGTTATTCAACGGTGTCGAGAGTTCTATGTTATTGTTGTGTATGTAACGGGAATTTGTCCCGAACACACAAATGAGGAAGGCCTCCTAACCTTGTAAGCCTTAGTATAAAAGTCACATCCAACCTTATTTGTGTATGTGTATCCCATTGTATTTTTCCATTCTTCTTGTTTTAGAGAGAGAAACTCTCCTTAGTTTCTCTCACTAGGAACACTCATTGTATCTTTCTCTTTCTTCTTCATCTAATCTAATATTCCATTCTTTGTTTTAATCTTGTTCTTCATCATCTTTAGTTCTTGATCTATAAGTCGTGTGTTACATCCTACACTTGTATACCAAAAATCAAGTTACAAAACTAAAAATTAACTCCCACACACTTGCTGGTGTGTTTGGTTTGGCACAAAGGGTGTTGCTGGTTTGCTTGACCAAGTGATGAACTTGCACCCTCCAAATCTTGTTTTTTAAGTTAAACAAACCACAACTTTTATTGCACACATCCCTAGAAGGCACTAATATCTAACTAAGAACCAATTTCAAGGAACAAAAACATAATTAAAAAAGACTTTAAGCCTACTGATATGTTTTATCCAATTTTTACCAAAAACTTTAAACATATAATTTTATCCCAAACTTTAGCCTAGATGAAACTAACACTTGAACTAATCCTAACAGGTTAAGTCTATCTTGCACTAACAAGAACCAAGTTATGGATCTCACTCGCTTCTTCCCAAATCCCTAAACCAAACACCCCTTAATTGTCAAAAACAAATTTTTATCACAGATTTTTCTATCAAGAGTCTATAACATTACTCTAAACCTAATCAAACATACACATCTCACTTAAATAAAACCAAATTAAACAATCATGATCAAGAACCAATAGGTTAAACACACATCACTTATACCACCAATTTTAGCAGATTTATAATATTAAAGTAAAAATGGAAAGGTTACCAGCTATGGGCTTGTTCAGCCCATAGATTTGCCAGGACTCCGCCAGGGTCTAAGAGTCCCCCTTAACTTCTTGCATAGTTGATATACTATGTATTTGGGTAAAGGAGGAAAGTGAAGAATGATGGCTAGCTGATGGTTCTACCACAGAACCAAGCCAAGGGTAAGGTAAGAATGGGTGATGCCTTCTATCCTGCAAAAAAAACACAACCAGTAGTTAGTTAGGGAGGGTTTATAGATTAGAAAATTTCCACAACACAAAAACAAATCCATGGCTTGGAAATCTTGGACCAACAACTGTTGTTAAGAACTCTTGGTACAAGGTTTCAAACAGTAAGCACAACCAAAAGGAAATAAGATTTACTTTATATATTTTTATCACTAGCTCCAATTCCAACCAACAAGAATAAACAAGTCCTATAATTTTCACTTATGCTTGTCTTTCCACAAGAATTTCAAGCATAGATGATCAATGTATAGATCTTGGGTCCAAATTCTAATAAAACAGCTTTTGTGAAACTTTTTGAAAATTGCAAATTAACTTTAACACTTGAAAACGGATTGAACACCACAAGAAACAAATAAGATCACATATTTTAAAAACAGAACTAACAACTTTTGTATTTATATAAAAAGGAATTATAATTCGAAATCAAAATTTGGACAAAGAGCCAATCAACAAGATGGATGCTCCTTTTATACTAGTTGAAAGAAGATCCTAGTACATAAACTAAGCTGAAACAGTAATGTAGTAGATTCCTATAACTGTCCTTGGTATCTTAGAATATGCTGAATTGATCTGGTTCATGAAGTTGGTAAAAATGGCATACATGTGAGCTATGAGCTGGTGCCATGTGAATTGGCAGGTAGAGGAATGATCTCAACCGTTCACTTTAGAGTAGCCACCAAGAAAAACTTAAGGTTCGTTGATTTACTGACATCACTTTGTTTGCTAAAAACGTGTGCAGGGCAACACATGAGAGGGCCCAGGGGTGAGCTAGATGGAGTTTTGATGTGTAGGTGTGGTGAGAGTGACATGAATTGGTGATCTGGACAATTTGGGTAATTAACCCTTTGGTTTAATAGTAATCGAGTCTAGGGTTTATGGGTTTGAGGGGATGAGTAAATAGTGGTGTTAGATTAGGTTTTGGGTTAATAAAAGTGTTTCCTGGTTTTATGAAGGATTTGACTACTTTTGACTATTAATAAACGGGGTTAAGTAAATGGATTGGGCTTTATGGACTGGGTGGTATGATGGTGGGTTTAGGATGGGTAAAACCGGGTAATGGGTTTTGTTGGGTTTTAACTTGGGTAATAGTTAATTAATTTTTCTATTTAGGCAGCTTTGGTCCCTCCCCGTTAACAGCACCTTTAAACAGCTTTGCAATCAGTCTTTTTTGGCTTTTCTCTATTATTCCCTGCCATCTCACTAACAGTCCTTTTGGCAATTCAACTTTAGTCCTTTTGTTAACAAATGGACATTAAGGACTATTCTTGAAACTTTCTTCATTCTTGATGGGTTGAACTTGTAAAGTCTTCAAACTTTAGGGACCTATTCAGTAATTTTGGGATTCTTAGGGGTATAAAGTGTAATTCTTCAATTCTTGAGGGACCATTTTTACAAATCTTCAAACTTCAAGGTCTTTTTGGAAGATTCAACATTCGGGTCCGGTTCTTTTTACGGCTTCGTTTCCCGTGTTCGTTTTTGCTTGATTCTTGTGATCTTTTTGTCTACTTCTCGATATTCGTATCTAAAATACACATTGAACAAACACAAGCATATATTTGGCACTTTTTATTATATATTAACCGTTTTAAGCCCAATTTTGATGATGAGACTATGTATAATTGCGGTCTCATCATTATCCCATACCCGTAAACGATGTCCCAAACATACTCTAATCACACCAAATAATCACATAAGCATATAAAGGCAGATAATTTCACAAAACACACTCATAATAAAACTAAGTGACGAACCCCAAAACCGTGGTTGTCATAATTAGGGTGGTTGAAACTTATCTTAAGATGATATTACAACACTAATGTAATGCAATTGAAGTTTTTACACTTGTCCTAAAAGACTATGCATTGATTCTAAGTGAAATGGGTAATATAGGGGTTTTAGGTTACCATGCCTAAGTGACTTGTACCTTGGGTTATTTGTGTTTATATCATTGTAGTGGCTTATTCCAGACCTTATATATTGTGTTTAAGGTTTCTAAATATTCTACATACTTAGTTTAAGGAGTTATATAGGGTAATCATATTCTAGGAGGTAATAGGCTTGATTAGAATCATATGCTTTAAAAACTTGTACTTTGTGTATCAATTATTTTTACATTGACTTGAGTTAAAATTATAATTTTAATATGATACTTAGTTGAGTTCTATAATTGGTTGCAAAAGATTAGGCCCTAATTCATTGTGAAATGGATTCTAGGTGCTGATATTGGTTACTAGGCCTTAACACTTGTACTTTGCTTTAAATGGTTTGTACTTAGTATTCTTGGATGAGATTATACTTATAATTGGTAGGTTACATCTTGTACATTTGTCTTTCAGATTCATACTTAGGTAGTGTACATGCATTCTTTAAAAAACTTGAGTTTACAACTTATTTATAGGGTTTCTAAGGTAATTTAGGGCATCATAGTTATATTTGAGATGTTCTTATCAATATGGTACTTATAGGATTACTTTTAGAACTGAGACTTGATATATACATAGTGTTTACAACATATAGGAATATGTTGAAGTTGTAGTTCAGGTTGTGAGAACCCATTCATCTTACCAAGTAAGGCACCAAAGCAAAAATTTCCAGTGAATTTTTAAATTCATACAATCATAACACATAACACATATGTATAATTTTGAGGATTGTCACACACACCGCCTAAAAAATAAGGAGCGTTACTTGGGTGCTGGGAATTAAATAGAATACCACTCAATAATAATAGTATAACAATGTGGTTTCAACTAGAATGTGAGCATCTACTTTTAGAATATGAAATTATTATATTTGTGATAGATTTTAACGGGTCTGGTTAAGGCTAATATTACACGTATCTTGGCATGTTAACCTATTGCAACCATGGTGTGTGTATCATGCTTTTCATAAAACTTGTTATATCTGAGAAAAAATGAGGTCGTGGATATATTATGTAATTATTATGGTATCTTGGCAGGGAAACCCACGGGTTGCAGCCATGGCATGTGTATCCCGGTTTTCTAAAAGTTGCTCTATTTTATAAAAAAAATAAGGTCGTGGATGTGATTTGAATTTATCATGGCTATGATGTATTTGAATGGGTTGGGTTAATGATGAGATTACCTCTATCTTGGCAAGGCAACCTGTGGGTTGAAGCCATGACGTGTGTATCCCGCTTTTCCTATTTGAGCCTTTTTTGTGCTACACCCCTTGGAATTTATTTTTTTCAAAGTGGAAAGTAGGTGTAACATATGCTTGAGTAAAAAGGCGAGTGAGCCAAAGGTAAAGACTACACAAGGCACATAGATTATTTTTTAGGTTTTGTTTGTAAGAGTGGTGTTTCAAAATCGCGTTATGTTGGTATACTTATACTCTCATTATTGAGCGGTATATATTATTTTATTATACGTTGATTGTTGTACTATCATGATACATATTAATGGGCCGAGTTAATGCTGAGATTACACGTATCTTGACAGGGCAACCTGTGGGTTGCAGCCATAGCGTGTGTATCTTGCTTTTCCTAAGATAAATTTATTCTATATACAATACACAAAACATAATCCTAAGATATATATTCTAATCAATCATTGAGGCTTGCATCAAGGGTTGTGGTCTCGATGAGAGATCACGTTGAGGCATCCAAGATGTGGTTCAAAATGAAACGCATCTCATTACATAATTTTTACATAATTCTTTGTGAATATTGACAATGCTCACACAAAATCTGATGCAAAAGGAGAGGTGTAAAAGGTCTTAGGTCCGGAAGCTAGGTTCAATAGGAATGTATGGTTCTAGGAAAGGAAGTTTAGGAGGGAGAGGCGGAAGCACTGGTTAGGAAATGAGAAAGTTGGGTCTGAAGTGGGAGGAGGTTGTAGAGCCATTCTTTCAATGAATTCGAAAGCAAGTAGAGGTGGTGGATTAGAAAGGATGTCATCTATGACGTTGAAGAAGTCTTGTTTGAGTTCTTAGAGACGAAGCTAAGTGACTCCAACCGGAGGAACATCCTTGAGAGTAGATCGAGGAGAGGTCCGAGGGGTGGAAAAGATTATTTTTTGGAAAGTTGAATTGGTGTCGGTGGCAACGAAGAGAGTGGTGGAGGTGAGACCCTAGGTGTTAGTACCGATCGATCAGGGGTAGAGAGCGGATCTGAGCTCCTAGCGGAAGGCGCTCAGATGTCTTGGATTAGGTTGGATCTTGTACTAATAAGAGATGTATTTGATGATTTCCTGCACAAATAAAGTATATCGTTAGTCCTTACCGTGGGGGCGGACCCCACGATTAGACTCCAGCGTGATAGTAAGTATTCATACCGTCGGAGATATATGTGCTTTAGGAAAGGGTGTCGGGTGTTTGCGTTACGTTGCAGATCCGCTCTCGGGGAGCTTAATCCGCTTAGACATTTGCCACCGTGGTGAGCTTTTGTGTACTTGGGTCTGGGCCCAAGGTTGAGTGTATGGTTTTAGGCCTAATGGGCCGTATACATGCTATACACCATCAATAAAAAATAGTTTCTTTTGCACCGGTTAAAAATTGACATTTTTTGCTTGGTAATCACCATTAGTAATAACATGACAAAGATCAATATATTCAAACTTCACATAAGTTTCAAATCTGTAAAACCTCTGATTTTACCTTTTTGACTTTGTCACAATATGTGCTCATTATTTTTGGAACTCATTTATTACCACATTTGCTTGAATACATGAAACATTTATTCTATTTGGTCATGCTGACTTTTCATAAATTTTTTATATTTATGAACCTTTAGTCTCTTCTGACTACTCTGGCAATTATCTGACCACATGTTAAACAAGGACATCGATACACATGGATAATACCCTACAAGGACTCACCACCTCAGTACATCATTTAATAATTATGACAACCTAAATATCATGATTTCACTTACTTAATTTACCAAGTGTCTGAACTTACTATATATATATATATATATATATATATATATATATATATATATATATATATATATACTAGTTTCGTAACCCGCCCAACGGGCGGGTTCGTTTCTAAATTCTTTTTATACAACTTTGTCGATGAGTTACAATATTTGTTAATAGAAAACCTACATTTGATATTTTTAGCCTTAGCTCACCCAACAGACATGTTCGGTTCATAAATATTGTTTCGAAAGAACATTCGATGTTGTTAGGGTTTAGATATCAAATGGCTGGGTTCTGACCAATGATATCTCTGTACACATCGGCGGGTTTGGTTCACAAAAGTTCTTTGAAACAACGTTTGTCTTTCAGGTTCCTCTCTTGATTTTGAGTTTTGAGAGTAAGGCGTTTAATAACCGTCGTGTCTTTCGTCACATGTATATCATACTCTATTATTCACCTATCCAATATGGTCTAGATACGGACACAAAACAATGAAATTTGAGGATTATTGAATCAATTACATGGTTATTTTTACTTTATATAAACTCAATCTTAAGAGAAAATTATTCATACGACAATATGATTACTCGTGTAATCTATTCCTTCATCGATTTTGTGTTCAAATTAAGTCTATATATTTAAGAAGGATGTCACCAACTTTGTGTTCAAATTAAGTGCGTATAGTACAAAATTTGAGAGATGCTCAAAGGAGATCGCATACCGTCATAGTCAGTTATCCAGCAAGGATAAAAACAACAATAAAACTGTAAATTTGCGCAAACAAATGTCTTCTTCAAGTAGGGCTTTAGTTTAGTTAAGTGTGGTTACTTTCTTCGATATAGAAAACGAAAATAAATTATCACAGATTTGTTGGTGTTTTAGTATCCAAAACGAAAATAATGGTTCTCGTAACATTCGACAAGTTAAAACCAAATTAGGAAAAACTATGATGAGACTTTAGTTACTTACTTAGAGCTTGTATACAATGACAAAGTAATTATACCACCTTATTGTGAAGTAGAATAAATGACGAACTATCAATTGACATAACGTATAACTGAAAATTTATCATTAAAAGTGGCAAGTAGCACCTATTCATTATTTCAGTTCGGAAAGGAAAAGATATAATATAACATAACATATCGTTGGATGTTAAGCAAAAAATATCAATCCACGCTTCATACAGTGAAAAGTAGGAGTCATATTTGTTAAATCGACTGATGGGTATGCTTTTAATTCTACTGTATTTTCTCCATTCGTACCTATCCTTCAATGTCTAACTCAATAATAGAACCAATGTTTTAAAACCCGGGTCTTAAATCGACCCGGTCGAGTCGCTGGGTCCGGGTCAACCCGGGTTAACCCGGTTTTTTAAAAAAAAATATTTTTTATATTTTAATAATTAACAAAATTATACTTATAAAAACCATAAAAACTTACGTATATTGAAAATATAAATTGTTTACCAACCAATATAATATGTAAAAATAAAATTTTGTCGCAAATACGTAAAATTTAAAAAAAAAATTCAAAAAAAATCCGAAAAATTCGAAACCCGGTCGGGTCTTGAGAACCGGGTTGACCCGGGTAACCCCAAACCCGCCGGGTCAATCCGGGTTTCGAAAATATGAAACCCGGGTCAATATGACCCCTTTTTTTGGCCGGAACCGGTTCAACCGGTTGACCCGGCCGGGTTGACCCGGGTCTAAAAACATTGAATAGAACCCCTTTAACAAATTCACATCTAGCTTCAATATTCACATGGGATAGTGTATCAACATTTATTTTGAAAATATACTAAGAGGGCAGGGTACGGTGGCTGGCCGCTTGGCTGGCCACGACGGCGCGAGGCGACGGCACCAACCGTACCGTGGGTGGCGTCGTCGTGTTTGGGCTGGCTACAACCAGCCGCCGCCGTGGGCGACGGTGCGAGCCCATGGCGCAGCCAACCACACCGTGGCTCGCGCCATGGGTCTGAGTTATACATTATTTTAATTTTTTTTTTGAAAATTTAAAAATTTGTATTTGTATTTTAATTTATGAATAAAATTTGCTTTTAGTTTAAAATAAATTGTTTTAAAAAAAGGTGGTGGGGTGACTGATTGTGGTGTTTTACTACTCTTTAGGAAAAGAGCGTAAATAGGAAAAGTATCGAGTGATGATTTAGGAAAATCAACACTAATGACCCTTAAGGTATGGAAGTTCGTTTCCCAAGGAGGTATATGTGTGTGAGAAATTTGTTAAATGTTTGTGATTAATGATTGGTTTAGAAGGGGATTAGAAAAGAAGATGACGAAGACGTAAAAAATAAAAAATTAACAAAAAATCACTACTAGAAAGTTAAAACGTAGAACCTTAAAAATCACAAAAATAAAAATAAATTCTAAAAATTACCAAAAATTTACCAAAAATCAAAATAAATAAACTAAGGGGGTGTTTCTTTTTCTCACTAAATTGTATGAGTAGGGAAAGAAGTGGGGCCAAACACTATTTTAATATTAAAATTTTGTTAAATCTTCTATATGTACAAGGGATATAAAGCCTCTTCCTCCCTATTATGATGTTATAGTGGATGTGGGATCCACGTTCCATATGAAGAAGGAAAAAAAGAAACAAAGCCTAAGAGTTTACCAATGATCAAAACTTTTTCAAACCTTTTAAATAATTAAATATTCAATTTTTAAATGCTAATTAAAGCCCTAAAAATCAAATAAATTATCAAAAAGCCCAAATAAAGATTTTTCAATTGGTAAACCACTAAAATGACCTAAAAAGATTAAAAACTATTTTTAGAAATTTTTAAACTTATAAAAACTTATTTAAAATGATTTAAAAACTATTAAAACTTAAAATAATTATAAAAATTAATCTAAAAGTAATAAAATTATTCTAAAAGTTGCTAAATTCCTATTTTGATGTATTAAACCTAAGAAAAATGTAAAAAGTTGGAAAATGTGAAATTTCAAAAATAATAGTAAAATAATATTAAAATAATATTAAAAATCCAAAAATTATAAAAAATTCTAAAAACTTGCAAACTAGTTTATTTTAACCTAAATAATCAGAAAATCAAAGTGAAATTACCAAAATACCCCTAATGGGCCCTCAAATAGGCTAAATCCAAATTCAGTCAACACAAATGGGCTTTTGGGCCCAAAAAGTCAAACTTGGCCCAATTGACTTGGAAAAGCCCTATCTGACTTAAAATTCAATTCTAAGAACAAAACTCTAAAGGCCCAAAAGCTAAATATGAGCTTATCATAGCTTATTAAACACAAAGCTTATTCTTATTGGGCTTTTCAGCCCATTAAGCCATAAGCTAATGCCATAAGCTCTAATTTGACACACAACCCTCTTTTAGGATGCTTAAGAGATCTGTCAAAAGAAATTTCCAAAAAGCACACTCAATAAGCCAGAAAATAGAAAAGCAAAAATCCACAAAACGACAAAATAGTCGTTTTTGAGAAATAATGCACCTCAGGACTTGATTCAACTTGCAAAAGCTTTCAAATGGACTCAATAAGCAATATCAATCAACAAAAATCCAATAAGCACAACCAATAAGCCAGAATAAGCACAAATGAGCTTATGTAAAAGTCAAAGGAGTTGGTTTTCTAGTCAAACCTAAAAGTCAACCACCCAAATGCTCCAGTATGAACAAATGGGTCAAAATATGAGCACCTATTACAAAAACAAAGTTGTTGCTGGTTAAAATAAGCTATTATAGCTTATTGATAAGCTGACCCCAAATTTGCACTATCAGTGGTAACTAGCAGGGGAAAGGAGTTCCCACTGCTTTGACTATTTGACCAAGCTTATATGAGAGTTCTGGTTTGATTCAATTGGAAACAAAGGCACCCTTGTGATCAGTGAATCACAAGGAGTCAACAGCAACAATAAATCACAAAATGATTCACACAATAAGCCACAATAAGCCAAACAGTTACCAGATATGCACCAGATATGGAAATAAGCAGTTAAGCACTTAATAAGCAGATTTAAGCAAAATAAGCCAACCAAACTTAACCAGATGCATACACAAGCTATATAAACTAACAATAAACACAAAGCAACAAGAATCAAACACTAAATCAAAGAAATCAACAAGATCAAAGCACTAGAAGTTACTGATGAACAATGAACATATGCAGAAACAAGTTTGCTGATATACTTGACACTTAATCCAATTTCAAGCCTCAAATCTTTCTTCCCTGGTGTGATTAACTATGATTTAGCACTTGTTAGCCCTAGCCTATGCTTAGATCTAGGTGTCCTCAAAATCCTAGCCAATTTTACCAAGTTATGAAGATTTTATAGCCAAATAATGAATTTATGTGATCAAACCCACAAAACCTGCAAACAGATGAACACAAGCACCTAAATAACAGATACCAATACTTGCTTACACAAAACAAACACTTAGCAAACCACAAATCCAACTTATGCAGTAATCCCAAACACCCTTTTAAAACTTGATTCCACAAATTTTCAAAGGCTTATGAAGATTCAACCCACAAATCAGATCAATAACACCTCAATAACATCAAACCAAGCCAAATCAACAATATTCAACCACAATAACACAAATTCAAGCATAAATCCACAAAAATCACAAATAATCAGAAACTTAAAGAGAAAATGAAAAGGGAAGAAGATGCAAACCTCCAAGACCTACATCCAGGCCTTGGATTGTTTGAGCTGAGGTACTAGCAAAACAAGTACCAGCTTCCAAGCTGCTAAGAAGAACAAACCACAAGGTGAGATAAAAAATAATGCCAACTTCTGATTTTTGATGCACAAGCTTTATCACTTAAAACCTTGCCTCAAAAACCTTTAAACAAGATAATGGAACTCAGATTTTAGCTTCTCAAACACCAAACTTTTATAAATAACAGATTAGAACTCAAAATTTTAAGAAATTCAAACTTTATTTCATAAAAAGGAATTACAAAGATTAAAAGCTAAAATCTGGAACAAAGGGACTCTCACATGTTGAGGTCTCCTTTTATAGGCAAATGCCTGGCTTAACACTATTCACAAACCCTAGAACTGAATTCCCTATTATGCCCTTGAGTCTTCTAGACGTTTTCTGAATTTGAGCTGTCCAAGTTGATCAAGGCTGTTCATTTTAGCTTTGGAATGAAGCAATAAATCATAGCTGTTGATTTGGACACGTCACATAACTTGGAGGCTAAGTTGCATTCTGATTGGTGGAAAGGGAATTGGGGGTGGGGTCCATAGTGAGTGGGATTAAGGGTTTTTGGTGTGGGATAGGTTTCTGCACATGTGAATCACACATGTGCAAAGGGAATTGATTTTTACCCTAAGTTTAAGTGGAGTAAAAACTGGGGGTGAAGAAGGGTAAACAGTAGTTCATTTGATCCGAAATTGGGGGAAAAGAGTTGTTTGGTGCATTTTCTGATTTGAAAGTTTGAAAGTGGCAACTTAGGTCCTTGTGTTTTGAGATTTTTGGTAAATAAGGTATTTCAGCCTAGAAAACGTATTTCCCTTTATATTAACTTTCACCACTTGTCACTTTTGGCACCAAACTTTGGAAGAAGGTTATCAAGGGTTATTTTTGACACTTTTTAATATTTCAAGGGCTGATTTTGGACATTGTTGATCTTAAAAGGTCTTCATTGTATCTTTGGCTTGATGAGGGACCATATTTGGCAATTTTGATTTGTTGAGGGACTAATCTTGCCATTTCTTCAAAGTTGAAGGACCTTTTGTGTAATTTTGACAAACTTAAGGACCAAACTTGTAATTATTAATATACAAGGGTTTTAAGTGTCAATTCTTCAATAAATGAGGACCACTCTTGTTTGTCTTCAAATCTCCAAGGGTATTTGTTGAGAATTCCATGATTAGGGCCCGGTTCTTTGTACAGCTTCGTTTCTCGTGTCCGTTTTTCCTTGTAACTTGTGATCTTTTGTCTTTTTCACGATATCCATACCTAAAATATACAAGTAAACAAACACAAGCATATATATGGTATTTTATGACATTTTTATGCATTAAAAGCCCGAAAAGAATGATGAGATCATGTATAAATGCCATCTCATCACTCCCCCATACTAAGCCATTGCCGTGCCCTCACGCAATGCTAGAATAAAGTATCAAAGCATCACCAAAGTTCAATTTTATTAACCTATTTTGAAAAGTAAAAGACTTGCAACATACTACGATGATGTGTAAAGACATAACATATGATTTTCATCACAAAAAGTGACTTTTAGGGTCAAAGAATAGAAACAAGTAAATGTCCCTTAGAGTAAACTTCGTCATCCTTGATTGTCATACATTCCATGCTAAGTGCAAAAACAAGATCATTGTTGGTACAAGTCACAATGCTAACACTACTCATACGTCCAAATTGTGTAATACTTTTTCTCCCCGCAATCCTAGTTATTATAAAAAGAAATGGGTTACTAGCATTTTTTATCTATTTGTCAGTGGATCACAAGTGATTCATATTGACTTATTTAAGTAGTTATTAGTCCGAAAGCAAAGTAGCATGATTTGATCAATAGTTAGCCGAAGGACAAAATCTTTTAAAACGGCTTCTCGTGTATCTCCTTAAGTTCATATCTTGGCATAACTCGTTTCACGATTTGAGACCTTTCTCGGACCGATATTTGGCATGTACTTCATACTTCAAATCTTGGGAAGACGTTCTTGAAATTATGGTCTTCTCTTCATATATTTGGAATTTTGACGTTTTTGAGAGATTCTTCATATTGGACCACGACTTCATCATTTTTCTTCAATCTTACTTTGGAATTTGATATACAACGATCCGCCTCCTTTTCGGACTTGGATATATTTATCCTCATACCTTGTTAGTGTCTTTTTGGATGAACTTTCTCCATGATCTTTAGGGGAGTAATTGCTTCTCGTCGTGTGTCTCGATCCTTCATATTGATTTAGGAATAATGATACTTCACATCATCTTTGGATCTTTAGCAAAAATAGAGCTCCTCATGCCTTGTTAGGGCCTTTTTGGATGATCGCCAATCTTCGCGTCCCGCTTCAATAAGTTATGCCTTGGCTATGAACTCTATTCAACCCCGAGCAACTTTTAAACGATCTTGCGCTAGAAGCTAAGTAACCTTTCAAATCGTACGACCTTACTTATTGCAATTATGATTTATTCCTAATGCATTGATCTTATGGGAAGAAAAAGCCACAATTAAAAACATATGAGTTCTTGAAAGAACACTTTCGTGTTCTACGTTTAGCATGATCACTTGTCTAACTCTATCATCTCTCGTTCTTCACTATATAAAGACCTCTAATTAAAGAGACTCGTGAATACTTAGCCATGCAAGTCAAAATTAAGCCAAATTTGGATTAGCTTTCATTAAGACTATATCAAATCAAAGTTTTGGGTTTTTAAGCCACCTATAGGATCTTGCACTATCTTGGACTTTTTCAAGTTTAGAGAATGCGTTTTAAAGTTCCCTTGATAAGTGACTTTCAAGAATCAATTATATGAACTTGCGAAAAGTTCTTGTTCTTAACCCGAATGAATTAAGACTTTCGCGTTTTAAAGCTCCCTAAATAAAAGTCTAGCAAAACTTGAATTGAGCGGGTTAAGGAATGTAAATGGATCCAAATGCCCATCAAGTCAAAAATTAACTCTTATTCTACCCAACGGAAAATATACATTCGTGTCTTATAAACACTTATTAAAACTAAGAAAAATTTTAAAATTTGGCCATTTTTAGCCTTATTAGCAAAACAAAACTTTGAAAATTGGAAAACTTGAGGGCGTAGCCAAGCAAGTACCTATTCACCCCCCATACTAAAAGTAAACATTGTCCTCAATGTTTCGAGTCTAAAGGTGGAGCACCCCCATACTAGAGACGAAGAGTCGAATGCTTAGGATCTAGCATGGAAAGGGTGATCAACAATATATCTAAAGCCGTTTATTAAGTATGTGTTGTTCCTTTTTAATCCATAACACAAGATTCTTAGAGAGAGAAAGAGGAGAAAAGTAGAGAGAGAGAGTAGAGAGAGAAGAGGAAGGTTTACACTAAAACTATGTGTTTAATGAAATGAACCAACACCCTCTTTCACATGTGAAAGAGGGTTATATACCCCACGAACCAATGGGCTTTCCATGGGCCGTGGGTTTGTGACTTGGGTCGGGCTTGGCTTAGTCTTGGGCTTACGCCCCTAACTTAGACAATATTAGCTTAAAGTCCAAGCCCGGTTATCCCGACTATCCTATTACAATACAAGACCTTTTAACGACTAAGATGACCTATTACATTCTTGTTTGACTATATAAAATATAGGGCTAACAATCTCCCCCAATGTATCGGTCATCTTAAAAAGCTTAAAAAGCATAAGATGATTGAGTGAATACATTCTTATAGAGGATATCTTCCTGCTTTGGTCTTGTATCTTGGTCTTGATCTTGTTTGTAACAGCTTTGTTCCTTCATGTTTTCGTGATCTTTATCTTGAGCCTTTGTCATTTGACTTTGAGTACTTGAGATCTTCATCTGTACTCCTTGTGACTAAGATGACCTATTACATTCTTACATTCTTAGGTATCTTGATTATCGCCATCTTGTGCTCTTGTGACTTCTGAATCGACATTGGTTGCACAGCTACGCCACCTTCTTGATATGCAGCAACATATATAGACACGGATAAAATGGCTTTGAACATTTCATCCTAACTCGGTAGCGTTTTACCTCCGGTCGGTGAAGACCGTTAAACGGTATTAAATACCGTACCTGTGATCAGGTAGATTCGATTAAGAACCTCCTTGACAGGGTTTCCCGGCGGTAGTAGCCAGTTCTCTTTACTCGACCGTCTCAAAGCAGACTGCGAACGTAAAGAGTGAATCACAAGGATAAATTATCCGTCTGATTAGAGTCGTCAATTCAGATTTCCTGGAACAAGTTTGATTCTAAAAGAATCGCACCATTGTTGCTTTCCAGTTTGTCACAAGCTTGATTCATAGAGAATCTTGCGAGTTACCTACCGCAGTGCTGTTTGATGTTGACACTGGAAGGATTTCCATTCGTCACTGTGAACACTAATGAGTGTCACTCTGAATGTTCTGGCAAGATCACATGGATTTTGCGAAGAAACCTGGAATCAAGTTTGAATCAATTAAGAATCGAAACTTAGTTGCTTTCCAGTTCTCACAAGTTTGATTCGTGTAAAATCGCACAAGTTACCTACCATGAGCTTGTTTGATGCTGGCTCAAGCAGGATTTCCATCTTCATTGTGAATCGTATCACTCAGATGTTCTGGAAATATCACAAGGATAATGCGTAGGACTCGATTGTGTCCTATTGAGATGATAAATTGATCTCGTTTGGCTCTAGACTCAATAAGTGCATTTTGGTAATCGGAGGCTGGAGCAGACTGCCACCTTTTCAATATTAACTGACTCGGAGTGAGAAAGTCAATAGATACGTGTTGATCTCCATGACAATGAGACAAGTTTCTTTTGAGAGAAACTCGAATGGCTGGGAAGGGTTGTGCATTGCATCACTGGGTCCATGATGACTTGTCTTCAATAGATGTATTGACCCGGTTTCTGCCTAAGTTGCATAGAATATTCAACTCCTTCAATGCTTACCAATACGTCATCATTAGCACCTTGTTGTGATTGTTCCAGTGCTAACTTAAGTACTTGGTCCGCATTCAGCTTCATTCCACTCCATCTTTCCTAAGGACAACTATTTCTAGCTATGGAATGTCCTTGGGTAGATCCCTCCGGTTCTGGTTGGATCATAGGACTTAGTTTCCTATCCTAAACCACCTTTTGACTCCATCGTTCCGTCGTGGATAGTAGGTTGTTTTGGGTAAAGATCGTAACCATAAAACCATTGAAAACCATTCAAAGTGCTTGATAAAAATCAAAACTTTTAACACTTGAAAGTTTTACATTTCCGAAAAGCTCCCCCTACACACATGCATCGAAATACGAAATAGTTTGGCATGTGAAGGAAAGAGTTGCACTTGAGTCTTTAATATCACATGTTGCGATATATTACATTTTAATCACATTTTCTCCCCCTATCTCTAATATAAAAACATCATATTAGAGATACTTATTGATTAAAATATGACAATTTCTGAAAACCGATTGGGAGAGAAGCATGTGTGCACGTATGAAGCATGGAACATTTTCAGTCGGGTCGCTCCCCCTCAACAATATATGTGTGTCTTAAGACAAAATTTGACAAAATTTTAGAAAAAACGACACCACAAAATATGTTGAGGTACGGAGTTGAGATGCCTTTACCGATAATATATATATGACAGATTTATTATCATTTTCGGAATGTGTTGGATACATAAAATATGACAATTTTAGAGATGTACCCAACAACATTAAAAGGCTTGATTTTAAAACGCTCCCCCTCAAAAATTGATCAAAATAACATATGACAATTTTGAGATATAAAAACCACTTATGAGGAAGGGAGTGTTGAACACATAATTTTGAAAGATTTAGAAAAACCTTTTGAGAAATTCTTGAAAAATTGTGTTCAACGGTTTTAAAATAATCAGGATAGAAGACTTCTCTTCTATTGATTAGGGAAAGCGCACTGAAACGTACACTCCCCTTTCGGGTCCGTTTTTCATGAGCTCAAAACTTTGATTGTTTTGTGACAAGCTCATGACCGAGAAAAATAAATTTCCCGTTGTGAAGGATAAATTATCATCCGTGATAAACTTTCCTTAAGTTGAAGTTCGAGTTCTAAGCTGACATTTACTTAGAAATCGTTTTTCATGAACTTAAAAACTTTGAATGTTTTTATGAGAAGCTCATGACCGAGAAATATGAATTTCTCGCTGAGAAGGATAAGTTATCGTCCGAGATAAACTTTCCTTAGTTGAGGTCCGAGTTCTAAGCTGTGATGCGCCTAGAAGTCATTTACACGAGCTTAAAACTTTCGAATAGTTTTAATGTAAGCTCGTGTCCGAGAAAAATCGAATTTCTCGTTTTGAGGATTAGTCATACTCGGGATGAACTTTCCTATTTTTGAAGTACGAGTTACAGTCTGACATGTGACTGTAAGTTTGTGTACATGAGCTTAAAAACGTTGAATGTTTTTACAGATAGCTCATGTCCGAGAAAACTTAATTTCTCGTTCTGAGGATAAGTCATCATCGGGATGAACTTTCCTGTCTTGTGAGCCCGGGTTACAGTCTGTAATTTGACTATAAGCCATGTACACGAGCTAAAAACTTTTGAATAGTTTTAAGAGTAGCTCGTGTCCGAGAAATATTAATTTCTCGTTTTGAGGGTAACTTATCGTTGAAGAGATAAAGTTCCCTTTCTTTGACGTTCGAGTTACAGCCTGATATGTGACTGTAAGTCTTTGTTGAAGCTTAATTGTGAAACCCCTGAGACGCTTGCTTCTCTGATATCTGCTTCTTCAGCAACCAAACTCTGAGAGTGTCTTTTGTTGAACGGTATGTATATGGAAAACCATTGTGTTCTTGTTGAAACTTTACTTTATTACCTGCACTTACATCAGTAGTTTGTATGCTTGCATGTGGGTTAGCGATATCTTGATGAGAACCATGTGGGGGTTCACTATGAACCTTTGTCGAGCTAGAGGGAAATATATTTCCAGTAGGAACCCACCTAAGACCAATTGTTTTAAAGGTTCTACCCGTTGGTATCCACCTAAGACAAGGTCGATGAGACATAGTTTTCTCATGCACAGCGGAAGACTTAGTTGGAGAAAACCTATTTCCTTTAGGGTTCCGTCTCTGAGGTGCTCTAGCTTTTTGGTTCACCTTGTTCAGGACTTTAGTGATACAATCATCATGAATGGCATTAAACACGCATTTGTTACATTTCGTGCAAACAAAGTGCTTAGCATCTGAGAAGGCTCTAGAGTTCCTAGGGTTGGCAGAATTGTGCACATCATAGAAGGGTCTAGAATTCCTAGATGTGTGAACAACGCTCCTAGGTTGTGGTTTGGTCCTATCTCTTGCTTGTGTCTTGTTTTTAGCATCCTCTAGATAGCTTTTATGACCCGTGTCATTTGAACTACGCCTAGGCATGTTCTTGGAGCTAGATCTAAAGTTGCTTGAAGCATTCATGTGATCGGGTTTTGCAGAAGCAGTTTGTCTTAAGGTCGGTCTAGATTGTGGAGTGACTGGTTTAGGCAACTTTCTACACACGTCAACTTGGGATGCAAACCTCGGATTCGACATTTTGAGTCGTTCAGATTTAAACGCATTCGGTTGTCTAGCAACTGAGCGATTTCTGAATGATTGAGAAGGAGGTTTCCCCAAGACTGACTGTTTTGGTAACATAGTATCCACACTATTTCCTTTTATTTTCCTTAATTCGTTTTTCACCGCTGTCAGTGCAAAAACCTTTTCCTGAATCTGAGCCTTTAATTGCTCATTTTGTAGAAGTAATTGACCAACGCGTTGTTCTAACTTAATGTTCATATTATCAAATATGGCGTTATCAGCATTCGTATCATTACTTTCTACAGTGTCGATAGGTTGCACAGATAATTCAGTTAATGAAGCAGGCGGAGGACTTGGATTTTGAGAAGCCAACTTTGATTCTAACAAATTTATTTGTTTCACAAAATGTTCTTTTTCCGCGTTGAAATCTTGAATCTTACGATCCAATTTTTGTTCAAGAACAACATTTGCTTTTTCAAGTTTTTCAAAATAAGCTTCAAATTTGTCATTTTTCTTTGAAAATTCGAGTTTGGCATCCTCAAAATCTTTTGTCGTTTGAGCTAAGAGAGTTTCGAGCTCGTGAGTCTTAGAATCAGTATTTTAATGGTACCTCAGCCATTGGCTCATTGTCACATGTGGGTTTGATAGCTGTAATAACCACTTCTGTATCTTTCCCTGAGCTTGTGCTGGTATGATGAGTTTCTGATTCTGACTTGCTGCTTTCTGTATCAACCGAAGAAGCATCCAATGCTTGATCTTTATCGACAGTGCTCTCTTTCGTCTGCATCAGTCTTTGATTCACCCTCCTTTCCAATTGCCTTTGATGGCGTGTTCTTTCAGCAACTGACTTCTGTATATTACTCATGTGTTGAAGAAGTGTCTCTTTGAACGCTTGAAGATCTACGAGAGTATATTTGGTAAAGTATGTGCTTGTGAACTCTCGATCGTTTTTGGATAAGCCACTTGAGTCAATGAATTGCTGGAACTGAAGGTTGAGAGATAAAAGGATGTCCATTGATAGAGTCTCGTGAAGATCATCTTTGTTAAGTTCAAGCTGAAGATGGTCCATATTAAATAGCAACGTTTTGAAGAATGTCTCAACATCTTGACCAAATAGTAGAAAGAATACCCGTTTGAATCCAATTTCAAGACGAGTGCCTTTTAGGTCTTCTCTTGAAAGAACCTGAAGGTGTGACTGAAGCAACTTTATGTGTTCCATGCATCTTTCTTTTGATTTAGACATCTTGTATTTGATTGCATGAACGATTTTGGTGGTAGAATCCTTGTTAGAAGGTTTACTGATTGGAGTCTCAGTATTTGTCTGAACCTCTGGATTCTGCATCTTCTCTTTATTCATCTCAGTCATGGACGTTGTTGTTGTTGAATCCACGAAGATGTCCATTGAACGGATGTCTCGAAGAAGATATGATGTGTATGGATTACGGATCTTAGTGGATGTGTTGTGATTTGATTGTGGTTGAAATTCTGAAAATTCTAATTTTTTCTCAGTCCGACAATAAATTCCTCAGTCCGACAAAACGGTAAGCCGAAAAATTTTTGAATCAGCAAATTTTGAAATCGAGTTAGAAATAGCCAAAAACTAGTAGGGAAAAAATTTGAAAAATGAAAAATTTTGACAAAAAATAAAACCTAAAATGGCCTAAAAATTTTAATTTTGGTCCGAAAATTCGAATTTTTGATCGAAAAATTTTTCGCATCGCCAAAAACTGAAATCGAAAATTTTTTTTTTCTTTTTTAATCTTCGTGTAAACTACGTTCCGAAACTAGTCTATATAGTGGCTAAGTCCAAAAATTACTCAAGCAAAATACCCATCGGAATGTCCATCGGAATACTTATCGGAATGTCCAGATCGGAATGTCCAGATCGGAATGCTCAATCGGAATGCTCAATCGCAATGCTCAGATCGCAATGCTCAGATCGTAATGTCCAGATCGGAAAGCCTGTCGGAATACTCAGATCGCAAAGCCTATCGGAATACTCAGATCGCAAAGCCTATCGGAATGTCCAGATCGCAATGTGGCTGTCAAAATTCAAGCAGAGTAACGACTTAAAATACTTCCTTATACCCGTCGGAATCCAGATCGCAAAGTACGATCGGAATGTCCAGATCGGAATAAGTAATAAAAACCCACGATCGCAATGTAGAACCAAACCCTTTCCGATGGTAAGGTTATTGCGATGGAAGCCCAAGTACAATTTGTACTTTCCGATGGAAGTTTCTGCTAGAATTTCGGAATGAAGAACAAGAAGAAATTTCACAACTTTTGATCCAAAAGATTTGTGTTTTAGCCAAAACCAAGATACCCAAATCACTACTACTAGTATGTATATGATTTGTATCGAGAAAAGACCATAAAAACACAAAAAGAAAAAATGGGACGTGAGATATGGATCAAAGAAGCCACGAAAAATCAAGAACACCACACACGAATCTTCAATCACCTATCCACTATAGGCTCTTGATACCAAATGTTGTTCCTTTTTAATCCATAACACAAGATTCTTAGAGAGAGAAAAAGGAGAAAAGTAGAGATAGAGAGTAGAGAGAGAAGAGGAAGGTTTACACTAAAACTATGTGTTTAATGAAATGAACCAACACCCTCTTTCACATGTGAAAGAGGGTTATATACCCCACGAACCAATGGGCTTTCCATGGGCCGTGGGTTTGTGACTTGGGCCGGGCTTGGCTTAGTCTTGGGCTTACGCCCCTAACTTAGACAATATTAGCTTAAAGTCCAAGCCCGGTTATCCCGACTATCCTATTACAATACAAGACCTTTTAACGACTAAGATGACCTATTACATTCTTTTTCGACTATATAAAATATAGGGCTAACAGTATGCTAAAAGATAATTGTTAGAACAATAAAGGATATGTCATGGAATCGTGAAAAACTTCTTCAAACGAACGATGGAGGCTCACGTAAACGAACACGAGAGTCTTCAATCGTAGATAATGATGATCTAGATAACACAATCACAAACAACCACGAGACAACGAGTTGAAAGGGTACAAGTCCCCTTATTAGTGAATAGTGAGCATAAAAGATAAGCATGGGATCTCCCCCACGAGGCACCTCGTTTTTGATTACCGAGTCATGAGCTCGACTCGATCCCCTCAATGCTAATTATCATTGGGGAAGGTGACTTGGTCGAGGGCAACCATTGAAGGAATTTCACCACCAAAGTAGTGCTTAAGCCTATGTCCATTCACCTTGAAATTAGGACCATCATCTTGAGCTAGCTCAATGGTCCCATATGGAAATACTTGTGTAATGGTGAACGGACCCGACCAACGAGATTTCAATTTCCCGGAAAATATCTTAAGACGAGAGTTAAAAAGCAACACTTGATCACCAACGTTAAAAACCCGGTTTTTAATCTTTGAATCATGAAACTTTTTAGTCTTTTCTTTAAAAATTAATGAATTTTCATAAGCATTATTTCTTAATTCATCCAATTCATTCAATTGTATTTTCCGGTGATCTCCCGCGGTCTTCAGGTCAAAGTTTGCGTGCTTAAGGGCCCAATATGCCTTGTGCTCCAACTCAATGGGCAAATGACAATTTTTCCCATAGACTAACTTATAAGGAGTGCAACCGATAGGTGTCTTATAAGCGGTACTAAAGGCCCATAAAGTGTCATCGAGGTTGTCGGACCATGAAGCACGGTTTTCTCCAATTGACCTTTCTAAAATCCTCTTCAAAGCTCGGTTCGAAACCTCGACTTGCCCACTCGTTTGCGGGTGATAAGCCGTAGAAAGACGATGAGTAACTCCATATTTCTTTAGAACCTTTTCGAATTGGTCATTACAAAAATGGGTTCCACGATCGCTTATAATAGCACGAGGGGTTCCGAACCGAGAGAATAATTGCTTCAAAAACTTCACTACCACACGAGCATCATTAGTAGGCAAAGCCTTAGCTTCCACCCACTTAGAAAGGTAGTCCACCGCGACGAGGATATATTTGTTGCCATGAGACGATGGGAACGGCCCCATAAAGTCTATTCCCCATATGTCGAAAATCTCACATACTTGAATTATGTTTTGCGGCATTTCATCACGTTGAGACGATTTTCCTTGACGTTGGCACGAATCACACGACTTTACAAGTACGTGTGCATCACGATAGATAGAAGGCCAAAAGAAACCAGCATCGAACACTTTCTTAGCCGTGAGATTAGCACCGTGGTGACCACCCGTGGGTCCCTCGTGACAAGCTCTAAGGATATTAGAAGCTTCGGCACCAAACACATCGAACGAGTTGATCCGCACAAATTCGAAAGAGATAAGGGTCGTCCCAGAAATAGAACTTGACGTCACGAAAGAATTTTCGTTTTTGTTGTGTCGTCATACCCTTGATTATGAAATTGCCCGCATGGTAATTTGCAATGTCGGAAAACCATGGGGTGGTGTCTTTAGAATTCACTACACCGAGAGTCTCGAGAGGAAATGTTTCGGTGATTTCCTTGTTCTCGAAAACATCTTTGTGAGGATCTTCTAGACGAGAAAGATGATCGGCCGCTAGATTCTCGACTCCTTTTTTGTCAAGCACGGTGACATCAAATTCTTGGAGGAGGAGCATCCAACGAAGCAATCTCGGCTTAGCATCTTGCTTAGCTAAGAGATACTTGATAGCCGAATGGTCGGTATACACGATGCTTTTAGTTAAGACGAGATAAGGTCGGAATTTCTCAAAAGCATAGACCACGGCAAGGAATTCCTTGGTGTACTTTAATTGAGCCTCGGTCATCGTCTTACTAGCATAGTGGATAGGACGGAAATGCTTGTCATAACGTTGCCCTAAGACGGCCCCTATAGCATAATCACTTGCATCGCACATGATTTCAAAGGGTAATTCCCAATTAGGAGAAACAAGAATGGGAGCTTCGGTAAGTTTCCTTTTGAGAGTTTCGAAAGCCTTAACACAATCCTCATTAAAGTTAAAAGGAGCATCCTTCTCGAGAAGGTGTGTCATAGGACGAGAAATTTTCGAAAAGTCCTTGATGAAACGACGATAAAAGCCCGCGTGGCCTAGGAAACTCCTAACTCCCTTAACGGTTTTGGGATGAGGTAAGTTGGCGATGACGTCTACCTTAGCTTTATCGACCTCAATCCCCGCCTTCGACACCTTATGTCCTAAGACGATTCCTTGTTTACACATAAAATGACATTTCTCCCAATTAAGCACAAGATTGGTTTCTTCACAACGTTTTAACATTTGTTCGAGATTAGATAAACATGACGTGAACGAATTACCAAACACCGAGAAGTCATCCATAAACACTTCCATCTACTTCTCGATCATATCGTGAAAAATCGCCATCATACACCGTTGAAACGTACCGGGTGCATTACAAAGTCCGAAAGGCATCCTACGATAAGCGAACGTTCCATAAGGACACGTAAAAGTAGTCTTCTCTTGATCACGAGGGTCGATAGGGATTTGAAAGTAACCGGAAAAACCATCTAAAAAGCAATAGAATTCATTTCCCGCAAGTCGCTCCAACATTTGATCCATGAAGGGCAAAGGAAAGTGGTCTTTACGAGTGGCGTCATTTAACTCTCGGTAGTCAATACACACCCTCCAACCGGTCACAACACGAGTGGGAATTAACTCGTTGTTTTCATTAGGCACAACGGTCATTCCTCCCTTTTTAGGGACACAATGGATTGGGCTCACCCATGGGCTATCGGATATAGGATAAATCATTCCCGCGTCAAGGAGTTTAAGGACCTCCTATTTAATGACATCGTGAATTTTGGGATTCACCCTTCTTTGACTTTGAATTGCGGGTTTGTAGTCCTCCTCCGTTAAAATCTTGTGAGTACAAAATTTTGGGTCAATACCCTTAATGTCGGATATTTTCCACGCAATTGCCCCTTTATGAGCCTTAAGAACTTTCAAGAGCTCGGTTTTTTCATTATTAGCAAGACCTTTTGCAATAATAACCAGCAACTTGTCATCACCTTCCAAGAATGCGTATTCAAGGTGAGAAGGAAGATCTTTCAATTCAATGATAGGTGGTTCCTCGATTGAAGATTTAGGTTCAACATTCATAACTTCCATCGGCGAAAGAAATGGTGGAATAGAAGTATCATCACTAATCAACACCTCATCTTCATTGTCGATTTCATTTGAAGTGAAATGCCTCCTTGGAATGGAGTGAGATTTGGTGTGGAATTAGCAAGAATCGGATCCAAAATAGTGGGATTGCCACTTGACGAGCTATCGGAAAAACCTAACACTTCTTGTGAAAACTCATCGCAAACCACATCAACGATGTCAATGTGATTGATGGTAGCGATTGCATAAACATGAAAAGGTTTCGAGTTTTGAGTAGCGTTTATAACAAGTTCCTCTTCGTTGAATCTCAAAGTGATAGTTCTCGCATGAACATCGATAAGCGATCTCGAAGTGTCTAAAAATGAACGACCTAGAATTAGAGGAACTTGAGGATCCGCGGGGATGTCAACTACTATAAAATCAACGGGATAGTAGAACTTCCCCACTTTCACGAAAACATCTTCGGCTACTCCACATGCCATAATCGTAGAATGATCGGCCATCTCGATGGACATGTTCGAAGGAATGAGAGCCGGAAGCGAAAGCGATTTCCAAATGGAAAATGGCATCAAATTAATGCTCGCACCAAGATCGGCCAAGGCGAGGCATTCTTTCATATCTTGTATGTCAGAAGGAATGAGAAACTTTCCGGGATCACCAACTTTTTCCGGTATGCGGTTAAGATAAACCGAAGAACAATTAGCAAGCTTTGAAAGCTTTTCCTTATCGCTCATCATACTTTTAAAAGTGGAAGCGAAACGAGGCATATATAACAACGCGTCGGCTAAACTCACATCAAAATGCACTTGTTGAAACATTTTTATAAAAAGCTCGATTTGTTGTTTGTTACGTTCTTGCAACTTCTCTTTGTTTCGTCTCGAAGGGTAGGGTAAAGGTGGTGTGGGTTGGGCATTAGGCAACGGCCTTGGAAACTCGGGTTCCACAATTGGTATTGGTTCAACCGTAGGTGTGGTATGAGCGGTACTTCGTGGGATTGTAATGTGGTCCTTTTCGACCATCACCTCGGGTTCTTTCTCGATTTCCTTCTCCGTAGAAGTACTTGGACGAGAGATTGGTTCCTTGAAAGTTTTACCACTTCGTGTAGTAATAACCTTCATTTCTCCCTTCGGGTTTGCAATGGTATCACTAGGAAGACCACCCGAGGAAGAGGGTTTACACATGATAGCTTCAAACATCTTAGCCATTCGGTCCTCAAATTTTGATTGCCTAGTATCCGCTTTTAATAACTCTTGCTTAATCTCATGTTGTCCTAATTCCATATTTTGTTGGTTTTGTTGAAGACGTTGGACATTTCCTTCTATTTTGTTTGCATGAGTTTTAAGTTCATTAGCAAATTCATTTTTTAGCTCGTTTTTCAACTCGGATCTTAAGCTAATCATCTCACGTTGCATGTTATCAAATTTAGCATCATTTGCTTTTGCATAATCCAAAAATTCTCCTTGCAAATTTTTAGTGTGAGCATTTTGAAAACCTTGTGTAGTGTTTTGAAAATCACGGTTTTGGTTTTGATTAGAAATTTGTCCATTCCCACTTTGATAATTCCCCTTGTTGTAATTGCGTGTGTTGCCTTGGTAATTACCTTGGTTGTTGTTTCGATAATTGTTAACATTTTGGTTGGGTGGAGCTTGATTTTGGCGGGAACCTTGACCGTTTTGGTTGTAAGTTCCCGTTGCTACATAATCACTCGAAGTGTTACCATCCGCGGTAATGCACTCGGAAAGATCATGAGCTCCCCCACAAGATAAACAAATCTTAGCAACCGTTTTAACCGAAGCGGAATTGGAAGCTTCTCGAGCCTTCCAATGGGACATAAGATTAGCAAATCTATCAAAAAACCGATTTTCCTCATTAGCTTCATCATGTAAGGCGTTAATGCTACGAGACGATTGTGACGAAGATGACGAACCCATATTGGCAACACTCGGTGTGTTACGAGGGTTATAAACCTTAGATCTATTTTCAATGATTTGTAAAGCCTCATTTGTCGTCTTGCACAAAATATTACCACCCGCGACGGCATTCAAATAATCTCGTTCATGATCATTAAGCCCATTATAAAAAGTATCCACTTGATGCAATTCCGTAAAATCATGGTGTGGACATTCATGTAACATCTCTTTAAAGCGTTCCCATGCCATTGAAACACTTTCATTATTTCTTTGCACAAATCGTGAAATCTCATTTTTCAAGTGTGTTGTTTTAGATGGTGGAAAAAACTTGTTCACAAACTTAGAAACGAGATCGGCCCATGTCAAAATCAAATTTGGCAGTTCTTTCTCGAGCCAAATTTTTGCGGGTCCATCCAACGAGTATGGAAACAACATCATCTTAATGGCGTCATGTGGAACATCCTTAAACTTGCTAGTGGCGGTGAGACGGTTAAAATTCCTAATATGGTAATGCGGGTTGTCTTTCTCGTGACCTCTAAACTTATTTGCTTGCAACATCGAAATTAAACCCGTCTTAATTTCGAAATTCTCCGCAAGGATTGCGGGAATCACAATAGCCTCTCCAAAACCCTCGGTGGGTGCTTGTAGCAACTCCATCATAGTACGATTAGCCATGACGACTTCTTGTTCTACAATAGGTTCAACAATTGGAGGTTCTTCAACAATCAACGTCTCTTGATTGGCTTGCTTTTGAAGTCGTTTACGAGCTCGTTTTGCTTGATTACGAGTGATCATAAACTTCACGAATGGGAGGTGAGCAAAGAAGATTCTTTTTGGGTGTTTTGTGAATTTTCAATTTTTTTGTGTTTTTGATGATATTTAATTTTTTTGGATTTTGGTGTATCTTCGTAGACAACAATCTACAAAATCTCTCCTCGAATCAAACTCTTGATTAAAGAAGCCTCAAAGGAATGAAAACGATCACGTGGAGTGAATGCCTTCGAATGACTTTAGAACTTTGGTGGAAACCAAATTGTTCAAGAGGGTTTAATCACAAAGAAACCAAGCAAGTATATTATACGTAATAATACTTTGGGCGGCAAAACCCTCGATTAGCCTTCAATCTCAAAATACTCACAAGCAAGCGGGGAAACGAGGCGGCGCGAAGCACTTAAGAGCCTTTTTCCTTAGGGTATATTTTGATAATACCCGCCTTATACCCACCTTATAGTTTGTATCTTTCAAAATCGAGCTTCACGAAAGTATTTATCTATTTTTGCCTTTTTCTTTTTGTTTGAGATTCGAGTACAATAATTGAGTGATGAAATCCCAATTAAGGTTGTGTTTTCACACTTTTGGAGATATTGTAAATTTATTGTGATACTTAATACAATATAGTAATAATATTTGTACAAGAAAAACCAAGAAAACCGATAATACGTATTAGTAGAGTTCTACTAATACAAATACTATTTGGTTAATATTAAAAACAACAATGCAAATTAATCACGACACACCTCCCCGGCAGCGGCGCCAAAATGATTGTGGTGTTTTACTACTCTTTAGGAAAAGAGCGTAAAAGGGAAAGTATCGAGTGATGATTTAGGAAAATCAACACTAATGACCCTTAAGGTATGGAAGTTCGTTTCCCAAGGAGGTATATGTGTGTGAGAAATTTGTTAAATATTTGTGATTAATGATTGGTTTAGAAGGGGATTAGAAAAGAAGATGACGAAGACGTAAAAAATAAAAAATTAACAAAAATCACTACTAGAAAGTTAAAACGTAGAACCTTAAAAATCACAAAAATAAAAATAAATTCTAAAAATTACCAAAAATTTACCAAAAATCAAAATAAATAAACTAAGAGTTTACCAATGATCAAAACTTTTTCAAACCTTTTAAATAATTAAATATTCAATTTTTAAATGCTAATTAAAGCCCTAAAAATCAAATAAATTATCAAAAAGCCCAAATAAAGATTTTTCAATTGGTAAACCACTAAAATGACCTAAAAAGATTAAAAACTATTTTTAGAAATTTTTAAACTTATAAAAACTTATTTAAATGATTTAAAAACTATTAAAACTTAAAATAATTATAAAAATTAATTAAAAGTGATAAAAATATTCTAAAAGTTGCTAAATTCCTATTTTGATGTATTAAACCTAAGAAAAATGTAAAAAGTTGGAAAATGTGAAATTTCAAAAATAATAATAAAATAATATTAAAGTAATATTAAAAATCCAAAAATTATAAAAAATTCTAAAAACTTGCAAACTAGTTTATTTTAACCTAAATAATCAGAAAATCAAAGTGAAATTACCAAAATACCCCTAATGGGCCCTCAAATAGGCCAAATCCAAATTCAGTCAACACAAATGGGCTTTTGGGCCCAAAAAGTCAAACTTGGCCCAATTGACTTGGAAAAGCCCTATCTGACTTAAAATTCAATTCTAAGAACAAAACTCTAAAGGCCCAAAAGCTGAATATGAGCTTATCACAGCTTATTAAACACAAAGCTTATTCTTATTGGGCTTTTCAGCCCATTAAGCCATAAGCTAATGCCATAAGCTCTAATTTGACACACAACCCTCTTTTAGGATGCTTAAGAGATCTGTCAAAAGAAATTTCCAAAAAGCACACTCAATAAGCCAGAAAATAGAAAAGCAAAAATCCACAAAACGACAAAATAGTCGTTTTTGAGAAATAATGCACCTCAGGACTAGATTCAACTTGCAAAAGCTTTCAAATGGACTCAATAAGCAATATCAATCAACAAAAATCCAATAAGCACAACCAATAAGCCAGAATAAGCACAAATGAGCTTATGTAAAAGTCAAAGGAGTTGGTTTTCTAGTCAAACCTAAAAGTCAACCACCCAAATGCTCCAGTATGAACAAATGGGTCAAAATATGAGCACCTATTACAAAAACAAAGTTGTTGCTGGTTAAAATAAGCTATTATAGCTTATTGATAAGCTGACCCCAAATTTGCACTATCAGTGGTAACTAGCAGGGGAAAGGAGTTCCCACTGCTTTGACTATTTGACCAAGCTTATATGAGAGTTCTGGTTTGATTCAATTGGAAACAAAGGCACCCTTGTGATCAGTGAATCACAAGGAGTCAACAGCAACAATAAAATCACAAAATGGTTCACACAATAAGCCACAATAAGCCAAACAGTTACCAGATATGCACCAGATATGGAAATAAGCAGTTAAGCACTTAATAAGCAGATTTAAGCAAAATAAGCCAACCAAACTTAACCAGATGCATACATGATGAGACTGCTTTTATACATGGTCTCATCGTCCAAAACTGCCTTAAAATGCATAAAATATCATAAAATAGACCAAATATATGCTCGTGTTTGTTACTTGTGTATTTTTAGGTACGGATATTGAGGAATCGGCAAAAGAACACAAGAATCAATCAAAAACGAACACGGGAAATGAAGTCGCACAATGAACCGGGCCCAAGTTTGGAATTTTGCAAAAAGACCCCTCAAGTTTGAAGAATTGGCAAAAATGGCCCCTCATCTTTGAAGAACTTAACACTTTCAACCCTTCAAAATGTTAAAAGTGCAAGTGTGACCCTTGAAGATTGAAGAATGTGCAAAATCAGCCCTTGGAAATTAATCTACATTGCTAAAGTTAAGCAAAAAGGACAAAAGGACTTAACTTGAAACTCATTTGGACTAATGGTGAAAGAAGAGTTAACAAGATGTTGGAAAAGGACTAACCATGCAACCACTTAATGGAGACTATGTTAGCTTTCGGACTGGATTTGCAATTACCCTAAAACAGCCCACCAACATCCCTTAGCCCAACAATGAAACCCAGTTTTATTTATTAAAATCGGTCAACACCTGGTCAAACCCACTAACCATTTTTTTTCCCACCATAAACACTTTTTAAAATGTGTTTAAAATCAAAACAGATTAAACCCACCTATAATCCTATAAACCCTAATCTTCCAATTCGTCTTAAATCAAAGGGGTATGGGTTATGCTTGTCCAGATCACTAATTAAGCATCCTCTAAACCTTTCCCACTTCACCCAACACACCCACATGGGCTGTGGGACCTTCCCCAACCCTCCCCTGTCAACATCTTTTTCCCAAAACCCAAAACCCTGACAAATCCAACGACTCAAAGGCTACTCCTTGTCCTCCAAGTTCAAATTAACGTCCAAGATGAAGAAATGCAGCTGTCAAGTCACATGGGTGTCTTTTGACCCAAATTCGTTCAAGAACTAGAGGGCAAAATTGAGAATTCCACCATTAGGGTTTTCAAGTACTTGTATTATTTTATTTCAGTTCTAGAATAGTCCATGATGTAGTATAAATAGGAGATGGGCATGTCCACTCCTCTTGTTCCAGTTTTTGCACAACTTGTAATCCCTTTTTATTAAATTAAAAGTTTGGTATTTGTGTTTTTACAATTGTAATTCCTTTTTAAGATTGATAAAAGTTTGTGTATTGTTGTTTGCCTAAGCTGAGTTCCATTGTCATTTGTGAAGGTTTATGTTAAGATTTTCAAAACGGGTTTAAAAGGGTCAAATTTCACAAATCATTGTTCTTGGAAGTGAAAGTGGAAGAGAACTATTTGATTTGTGAGTTTGACTGTTTTTAAAACGTGTTGTTAAGGTTTAAAAATATTTGGTAAGGTTTTAAAGAAAGTGAAAGGTAAAAACAAAAATATTTCATATATATTGTGTTTTCCCTTTTTTCTTTTGCAGGTTGATTTGTTTGGAGATTAAGTTCTGCTCCAACCCGGGTTGGATTGGAGGAGGATTTTCATCCTCTAGGTTCTTGGATGTAAGAACCTAAGGTAAACTCCTTTTTCTCTTGAAAATTTCAGAAAATAGCATAGTGTATGGTCTTGGTTGATTTCTTGGCTTAAGTGTGTTTTATTGGTTGATTTGTGTTCTTGTTAGATGATATGCATGTTAGATGGTAGATAAGTCAGTTTGAGTAGAGTTCATAAGGTTTTGGTGTGTTAAAATACGTTTTTCATAATCTTAAAGGGTGTTTGGCTATAGGTTTTAGCAGGACATTAGGTTTAATTAGTGTTATTAAAAGGTGTTAGACAACTTGATTAAGGTTAAGTTAGGTGATAGTAAGTTGGTAAATTAGTTTGGATCTAGTTAGAAGTTAATTGGTGTGGTTTTAAAAGGATTAAGGTAAGAAAAATCTGCATGTTCACTTTTTTGCCAGTTTTCTTGCTTTTTGCGCTTGATTCTCTGAAATTGGTGAAGTAACAGGTTGATTTTAAGCTTGTTATTGATTGAATGCCATCTTGTGAGTTTGTGTGCATGAATTGGTAGCTTAAGGTTCACTAGATTGCTAGAAATCAGTCACTAAGCCCACTGTCATAATCATTCTGTCACAGAGAATTGCTATAGCCTTTGTATGCTTGGATTTTGATTATTTTGTGCTAAGTGTGTTTAAGTCTTGCTACTTGCTGACTCCTTGAGCTTCAACAAGCTCAAGGGTGCCCCCCATTGTCCAAAATACCATCAAACAAAGCACATTGCCAAGCCCTCTTGGCACCAAAAAGTGCATAAGTGTGCACATCACACTTGTTCATCAGTTTCAAGCCCCAACTGGGCACGTTTTTGTTATTTTTTTTTTGGCTTAATCAGTGTAAAAAAGGAAGTGGAATTGGATTTAAGTTTGTTTAAGTATCACTGGTTGGTTGAAAAAGTTTGAAAAGCAAAAAATATAAAAGTTGCGCCGCAAGACCTACTAGCTGCGGCGCAACTAAAGGAGTTGCTGATCAAGGTGCTATCGTTTCACTAGTTGCGGCGCAAGAAACAAACGTTGCGGCGCAACTAAGTGATAAAAAGGGGGGGTTTCAAGATTCGAACCCTGGTCACCACGTTCACACCACACCACACTCACCACTGCGCCCTAGGGTCTTTGACTACTAGGGTGTGGTTTTGTTATTTACTTAACCTGTTTTTCTTTTGACTTTTATTAAATAAGCCGTAGGTCTTTAGCTTAATTCTAGCTTATTCTTTAAGCTTATTTTACGTTTCTTATTTTTCCTAGGTAAGTTATAGCTTTATTGATTTTTCTAAATTGGTTTCACTTTTTTCCCATTATTAGTTTATTTTTTAGAATTTATTTAATAGACGTTTTTTATTAAGTCATTAAAAAATACCAAAAAGATTTTTAATTTTTAGAAAGAATAGTTTTTAGGTTTTAATATATATTTTTGAGGCTTACATGTGAAAAAGTTTTCAAAAACTTTAATTTTTGATTTTATTTGATTTTAGGTTTTTTATTAAACTTTGAAAATTAATATAAAATTCATTAAGAGGTTTTAGAAACTTTAATTTACATTTTCTTTCTAGTTAGAATATTTAGGATTTTTGAGAATTTTTTAGAATTAATTTAGGAACTTTTAATTTTTTTGATTATTTTATTATTATTTTATTCATTAAAATAAAAAGTTTTATTTTAATTTCTTTTTCATTTTTCCTAGGTTCTATATCATTAATTAGGACTTTTCCCATTTGTAGAATAATTTTTAGGCTTTTCAATTAATTTTTAGAATTAATTTAAGATTTAATACATTTTAATAGTTTTTAGGAGTTTAAAAAAATAGTTTAATTTGTTTTTAAAATTTTTAAAAATAGTTTTTAGTTTAATTAGGTTATTTCTGAGGTTTACAAACTATTAAATCTTGTTTAGGGCTTTTTAATATTTAAAAGTGATTTTTAGGGCTTTAATTAGCATTAAAAAGTCATTATTAAATTAATTAAAAGGTTTTGGCAAGTTTGGATTTTTTGTAAACTCTTAGAATATTATTTGGGAGTTTTTAGTGATTTTTAGGAATTTTTTAGATTAAAATTTTAAATTTTGTGTCTTTCACCTTCTTCGTCGTAACTTTCTAATAGTTTTTTGCCTTATTTTTCTAATCTTTTTCGTCTTCGTCATTTTTTTTCTTCTTTTCTTCTCATTAATAATCAAAAACAAAATCAATCAATTCAATTCACAACGCACTAGCCTCCTCGAGAGAACGATTCCCACTCATTGGGTCATAAGTGCTTGGTTTTCCTAAACCGACGCTTAACGCTTACCACTACTATTTTGTTGCCTCTTTTTCCTAAAAGGGTATACAAAAAGATTACATCAATACACAAGCTATATAAACTAACAATAAACACAAAGCAACAAGAATCAAACACTGAATCAAAGAAATCAACAAGATCAAAGCACTAGAAGTTACTGATGAACAATGAACATATGCAGAAACAAGTTTGCTGATATACTTGACACTTAATCCAATTTCAAGCCTCAAATCCTTCTTCCCTGTTGTGATTAACTACGATTTAGCACTTGTTAGCCCTAGCCTATGCTTAGATCTAGGTGTCCTCAAAATCCTAGCCAATTTTACCAAGTTATGAAGATTTTATAGCCAAATAATGAATTTATGTGATCAAACCCACAAAACTTGCAAACAGATGAACACAAGCACCTAAATAACAAATACCAATACTTGCTTACACAAAACAAACACTTAGCAAACCACAAATCCAACTTATGCAGTAATCCCAAACACCCTTTTAAAACTTGATTCCACAAATTTTCAAAGGCTTATGAAGATTCAACCCACAAATCAGATCAATAACACCTCAATAACATCAAACCAAGCCAAATCAACAATATTCAACCACAATAACACAGATTCAAGCATAAATCCACAAACATCACAAATATTCAGAAACTTAAAAAGAAAATGAAAAGGGAAGAAGATTCAAACCTCCAAGACCTACATCCAGGCCTTGGATTGTTTGAGCTGAGGTACTAGCAAAACAAGTACCAGCTTCCAAGCTGCTAAGAAGAACAAACCACAAGGTGAGATAAAAAATAATGCCAACTTCTGATTTTTGATGCACAAGCTTTATCACTTAAAACCTTGCCTTAAAAACCTTCAAACAAGATAATGGAACTCAGATTTTAGCTTCTCAAACACCAAACTTTTATAAATAACAGATTAGAACTCAAAATTTTAAGAAATTCAAACTTTATTTCATAAAAAGGAATTACAAAGATTAAAAGCTAAAATCTGGAACAAAGGGACTCTCACATGTTGAGGTCTCCTTTTATAGGCAAATGCCTGGCTTAACACTATTCACAAACCCTAGAACTGAATTCCCTATTATGCCCTTGAGTCTTCTAGACGTTTTCTGAATTTGAGCTGTCCAAGTTGATCAAGGCTGTTCATTTTAGCTTTGGAATGAAGCAATAAATCATAGCTGTTGATTTGGACACGTCACATAACTTGTAGGCTAAGTTGCATTCTGATTGGTGGAAAGGAAATTGGGGGTGGGGTCCATAGTGAGTGAGATTAAGGGTTTTTGGTGTGGGATAGGTTTCTGCACATGTGAATCACACATGTGCAAAGGGAACTGATTTTTACCCTAAGTTTAAGTGGAGTAAAAACTGGGGGTGAAGAAGGGTAAACAGTAGTTCATTTGATCCGAAATTGGGGGAAAAGAGTTGTTTGGCGCATTTTCTGATTTGAAAGTTTGAAAGTGGCAACTTAGGTCCTTGTGTTTTGAGATTTTTGGTAAATAAGGTATTTTAGCCTAGAAAACGTATTTCCCTTTATATTAACTTTCACCACTTGTCACTTTTGGCACCAAACTTTGGAAAAAGGTTATCAAGGGTTATTTTTGACACTTTTTAATATTTCAAGGGCTGATTTTGGACATTGTTGATCTTTAAAGGTCTTCATTGTATCTTTGGCTTGATGAGGGACCATATTTGGCAATTTTGATTTGTTGAGGGACTAATCTTGCCATTTCTTCAAAGTTGAAGGACCTTTTGTGTCATTTTGACAAACTTAAGGGACCAAACTTGTAATTATTAATATACAAGGGTTTTAAGTATCAATTCTTCAATAAATGAGGATCACTCTTGTTTGTCTTCAAATCTCCAAGGGTATTTGTTGAGAATTCCATGATTAGGGCCCGGTTCTTTGTACGGCTTCGTTTCTCGTGTCCGTTTTTCCTTGTAACTTGTGATCTTTTGTCTTTTTCACGATATTCATACCTAAAATACACAAGTAAACAAACACAAGCATATATATGGTATTTTATGACATTTTTATGCATTAAAAGCCCGAAAAGAACGATGAGATCATGTATATATGCCATCTCATCAGTGACGACGACACGAGGATGTTGGTGTTAACCAGGGAGGGGGGTTGAGCCATCGTGGTGAGTTTTGGTGTCATGGGAGAAAAAGGTGATGTGGCATCACTTTTTGCCCACGACACGAGCTTGATGGCTTGACTTTACCTAGAGCTCTAAAAAGATACGTACCAAGGTTTTACTTGACAAATCTTTTGGAACCTAAACTCTTTGAATTCCCAAATTTGGATTTACTCATTTAGTTTTTGCCACAAGCTTGTTGAACCATTTAATAAAACTTTCGTTTCTTTTGGATCGATTCACATACTTCTTTGTCTTGCATTATTCTGTTCACTTAAGTTTAGAGAGTGGTAACATTTCCTTTATCTTCTTGTTTTCTTTAGTTATCCGACTCGAATCTTAAACCTTAAGATCATCGTCCTGCTCATACATACACCATAGTCCATATATTAATATATTTTGTGTGCAAGGCCTCGTACATAGATATACGCTTTCTCCTACATTAACCCGCAACATAAAATCCTCTCCCTAACTTAAATCCAAATCCCTCCCCACTAAATGGATCAAAGTTACGACTTCTAATTTTAAACTAAAACCCTTTAATATTATAATGTGACCCTCATGTCATATTATATAAGTGTTCTACAAATGGTGTTAATGGAACGTCTTTCAAACCTATCAAAAAGTGGGCATATGTTGGTTATCTAAGTTCCCATACATACGATGTAAGATCCTTGACAGTTGTGGTACCCATAAGTCATGAAGGTACACTCTTCTTATTACAGATTTTAGCTATGTGTCATTGAAGGAAATATGTTTTGGCAGGCTGCCTTTCGACTTGTATTGCAAGTCTTTTTGTTCTATGTCCCTGCTTGAGTTACTGTAACTGTGACCATGAACTTCAGTTATCTTTTTTTGAAAGCCATGAACTTCAGTTATCTTAGTTATACTATAGCTGATGGGCACTTCCTGCTAGTGCTGCAAGCTTTGATTTTAGAGGAAGATTTGTTTTTTGTTTTTTTCTACCCTTAACAAAAACATGAAACTTGAACCTCTTGAAACTGTAAAGCTTTAAGACTCTCATGGGGTCACTCGCTGCTAATTTATTGGCCTCATTTAGAGGCCGTGTCAAAACGACAGCATTTCGATCACCCCATAACATACAATGGGCTGTGATGATTGTATATTTAGTGGCAACACTATGTAACTGTTAGCAAACTCTTACGCGGGCTGCTTACGTGGGTGTATTATTTTGTTCCCAAAAATCCATAGTTTCATATGTGTATCACTATTTCTTTCCTTTAAGTGGTGATAATATATCTTCCAATCTTACAAAATCTGCAGGAAGATGCACTTTTACAGGATCCAAAGTTGGAGACTATAAAAAATGTTATTGATTTTCAGAAACATATACCTAAACAGTTATATTAAGCAAAATCAAACACTCCTTATGTCGTTATGATAACTAAAGCAAGTGTAATGATGGTTGTTTAATAAGAGATATAAGTTAGATCATATGATTTACATTGACTCAGACCCATATTAGCAATAGAATCAATTCATGTCAACTGTAATACATATTTAAAGCTAAGCTCATAATTTTTCCTCCACGTATCATAATAGATTGTTATTATGAGGTAATTTGTACTAAATCATAGAGCCTTTTCCAAGAACATAGTATAACCTTTGGTCATTGACTGAAGTTATCAGTGTGCAGACAGCAGTGGCAGTGTCAAGGAAATAGGCTCATACGGGCATTACCATGCTTATATCAGCTGGTGATGATACTAAGCTTTTTGCGTATTAATCTACCGAATTTACAAAATTTTCCTCACATAATATATGCCCTGCACCTATCCAATTGGTTTGAAGTACTTCTGATAAGTTTGCTCATCTCCTTTTGGTCCAGTCTTCACATTGGTTAGATATTTGTACAGTCAATGTTAAAAGAGATGTTCCTGGGCGTATTTCAACAACTGATGATTTGGTGTACTTCGAGGAACATTCACCCATGGACCTGCAACACAAACACATAAATAGATAATCAGTTTAAATATTTTTCAAAAATATTTTTTTTCCATACCTTCCACTTGTGTGTGCATACACAAGTGGTTGGGAAAATACACTTCACAGGACCTCTTTCACGCTCTTTTGATGAAGCAGCCGCAATCACCCAGCTTAAGATTGCAAGGGTAGATAAAACCGCACGACATCAATTCTATGAGCTTGGACGGCTAAATGCAGTGAGGTCCACAATAGAATTACCAATGAGACATGTTGTATTTGCAAGAGGGTCCATTACTAACAACAACCTTCAACCCATGTTGTTTTACACCTCAGATCAGATGCTCTTTGACAAATACATCAAGTGTACATATCCCCCTCTGTTTGAGGTGGTATTTATATAAAAGTTCTCGCTTATTATGAAAAAATGGCTTGTTAAAATTTTTAATTATTCTATAAATTGACCTCTTTTTACCTCCACTTGCTCTCTTTCTTCTCTTGCCAACAACAGGTGTTAAAACAAATATTTGATAAATGTTGGTTACCTTCTTTTGAAATTAGATATCCACTCTCTACTCTTAAAAGATAAAATGAAAATTGGATATATGATGCACAGGATGAAAAAGCATGTATAACATTTGATGCATCAGTTTATCGAGAGTTACAATAATGATACCAGGACTCTGTGATAATTCTTCAAACTAAGTTCACATACTATCACCACCAACCAATAAACTAACTCGAAGGTCTGGAAACATTTCCAAAGTGGATAAAAAATCAGATTACTAATGAATACATGGAAGCAATTGCAGATAAATAGCTGCTATATGTACTCCATAAATAAGCAGTCACCTGTAAATGTACCAAGATCAACACTTGCCTCACGTTAAATTTCAACCAAAACCACCTAACTGAATATTAATAAGGTTAGGAGTGTGAACTCCGGCATCAATAAATACACCAATATCTACTACCCTTTTTAAATGTGTTTTAATGCGCGTAAAAAGTTCATGCTATCAGAAACTTCAAGAAAACCAATGGTAAGTTATAAAGACAATTTCATAACAGATTATTAGTAGCTGGAGTGACCCACTGTGGTCGGTAAGAACTGATGGATGTGACACAAACGATGGATTTTCCATCCAACCAGCGAGAGGAGAAGCCATGGGTGATGGCGCAGACTAAATTGGCTAACATATACAACATTAAAAAAAGATTCAAAACTTCAAATTTTGAGCTTGACCACAAAAACATACAACGAAAATTCACTTACACCATGGGCACCCAAAATTGGAAAACCAAAAGGAGTTAATACAGAACCCAACAGTGGATTAGTAACAGAAGAACGGGCACATATGTTATAGTTAGTCCGTTATTTTTCCATCTGAGATTATACAATCAACACCAAATACAGTTATATTTTGGTTAGCATCTCATGAAGACCAAATACAATTATATTCTGGTTAGTTACAACTTATATTTGTCCGTATGATCTAAGGCACCATAGGTCACTACGAACCACGGCGAACACTATCGTGTACCTTTACATCAGATGAGAAATTTGTCCTTGAGATCTTGTAATCTGTCTTCCTTACATGAAAGTTCATCCATTGAAGTAGAACCTTCTTAAGGTGGTAGAATCATAAGCTCCTCCACATCCTGATAACATTAATAGAAAAGAATTACAAAGGTAACTGACTCATTTACTATGCATTTATATATCACTGTTGTTTAAACATTAAAGCAGTCCATAGAATTAGTTTGCAGTCATGATTTGTATCACAATCCTTTGTGCCACCGCTCGCAGAGAGTTCATCTATCCATAACAATTAAAGAAAATCAGCAGCTTATACATATAGTATAAATAAAAAGCAAAGGTAAAGGCGAAATCAGTTCATACACAACAATTCAAATACTGAAAAACTCATAATAACCTAAAAAACAACATATCAGGAGAAACTTTGGGCTAAAAACATGATAATGGTAAATTTCTTTATAAAAAATATACAAATGCAAAATCAGATTTATATAGCATAGACTAAACTCATGGACATACTTAAATTATGCATTTTGAGTTCTAGAGTGTGGATAGATTCAGTGTCAGCTTCTCAACGTCATCTTTGGAATTTAAGATCCGATCATAAGATAGCCAATGTACATGAATTTTTAAGGCTTGCTCTCTGGCTAACAAATGTTTCTACAAAATTTTACTCAAAACCTAAATACTACTCTAAACCCATATACACAAAACCTAAATATTAGGGCTACGCATATACGCAAAACCTAACCGTTATATATACTTACTCTAAACCCAAACAACCACATCGAAAAAAAAAACATGATTACTGAATGAGAAGTAGGGATATACCTTTCATCTTTTATCATGTTTGATGGATTAGAGCTGCAAAGAGTCATATGATGGGAGACGACAACCTAGAAAAGGATGAAAAAAACATATGAATGAATGACGCTGCAAATAAAAATGCATACATCAACCACTAAATATCTTCATACATATTATGGTTTATGATATTGGGCAAGTGGATATCGAGCTGTTATCAGCTTTTGTCCAACTGTAAGATCAGCAGCAACCAAGTACCTGCACATCAATCAAGTGTTAAATAAGATTTGGAAATCATTTTTAGGGGATAACAAAGGAGGAAAAATTATAGTAAAGTGTATTGAAAATACGATCAAGTGGATAATTAGGGTTTAGGCACAAAAAATAATAAACCGAATGAATGATTTTAGGGTATATGCGAAAGTCAGATGAATGTTATTACTTATAGAATGAAAGAAGATACGGTTCTAAACCCATATACACAAAACCTAAATATTAGGGGTACGCATATATACTTACTCTAAACCCAAACAACCACATCAAAAATTAAAACATGATTACTGAATGAGAAGTAGGGATATACCTTTCATCTTTTATCATGTTTGATGGATTAGAGCTGCAAAGAGTCATATGTTGGGAGACGACAACCTAGAAAAGGATGAAAAAAACATATGAATGAATGACGCTGCAAATAAAAATGCATACATCAACCACTAAATATCTTCATACATATTATGGTTTATGATATTGGGCAAGTGGGAATCAAGCTGTTATCAGCTTTTGTCCAACTGCAAGATCAGCAGCAACCAAGTACCTGCACATCAATCAAGTGTTAAATAAGATTTGGAAATCATTTTTAGGGGATAACAAAGCAGGAAAAATTATAGTGAAGTGTATTGAAAATACGATCAAGTGTATAATTAGGGTTTAGGGGACAAAAAATATTAAACCGAATGAATGATTTTAGGGTATATGCGAATGTCAGATGAATGTTATTACTTGTAGAATGAAAGAAGATACGGTAGAATACGATTAATTAGGGATAGATTCGATTTTATATTAATATAACAGGATTTTGTGAATATAAGCAGAATATAAGTCGATTGAAAAAAGATCTTAGTTTCCAAAATAGATATTTTATATTAGGTAAAAAATGTAGCCAATACTAAAATGCCACATAGGATATGACATGGCACTATTTTATTTTTCTATGTCAAACTTAGCCCCATATATATATTATAGATATATATATATATATATATATATATATATATATATATATATATATATATATATATATATATATATATATATATATATATATATATATATATATATATATATATATATATATATATATATATATAGGAAGGATGGTGAAATAATTCCTTAAATACAAAATTCTATTAAAATGACACATGTGATTCATTAAATGGTTTCTATAAATGCTTCAAAAAGAAAATAGGAATTACAAAAGATGCCTTAAATACAAAATTCTATAAAAAAAATATAAGGAAGGATGGTGAAACAATGCCTTAAATACAAAATTCCATAAAAATGATTCCATAAAATGCTTCAAAAATAAATAGGAATTACACATGATGCCTTAAATACAAAATTCTATATAAATATATATAGAAATTACAAATGATGCCTTAAATACAAAATTTTATAAAAATATATAAGGAAGGATGGTGAAATAATGCCTTAAATACAAAATTATATAAAAATGATTCCATAAAATGCTTTAAAAATAAAATAGGAATTGCAAATGATGCCCTAAATACAAAATTATATCAAAATATATATATGAATTACTAATGATGCCTTAGATACAAAATTCTATAAAAATATATAAGGAAGCATGGTGAAACAATGCCTTAAATACAAAATTCTATAAAAATGATTCCATAAAATGTTTCAAAAATAAAATAGGAATTACAAATGATGCCTTAAATACAAAATTCTATAAAGATATATATGAATTACAAATGATGCCTTAAATACAAAATTCTATAAAAATATATAAGGATGGTGAAACAATGCCTTAAATACAAGATTTTATAAAAATGATTCCATAAAATGCTTCAAAAATAAAATAGGAATTACAAATGATGCCTTAAATACAAAATTCTATAAAAATGATTCCATAAATGCTTCAAAAATTATATAGGAAGGATGGTGAAACAATTCCTTAAATACAAAATTCTATTAAAATGACACATGTAATTCATTAAATGGTTTCCATAAATGCTTCAAAAAGAAAATAGGAATTACAAAAGATGCCTTAAATACAAAGTTCTATAAAAAATATATAAGGAAGGATGGTGAAACAATGCCTTAAATACAAAATTCTATAAAAATGATTCCATAAAATGCTTCAAATATAAAATAGGAATTACACATGATTCCTTAAATACAAAATTCTATATAAATATATATAGGAATTACAAATGAGGCCTTAAATACAAAATTCTATAAAAAAAACATATAAGAAAGGATGGTGAAACAATACCTTAAATACAAAATTCTATAAAAATGATTCCATAAAATGCTTTAAAAATAAAATAGGAATTACAAATAATGCTCTAAATACAAAATTCCATCAAAATATATATAGGAATTAAAAATGATGCCTTAGATACAAAATTCTATAAAAATATATAAGGAAGGATGGTGAAACAATGCCTTAAATACAAAATTCTATAAAAATGATTCCATAAAATGCTTCAAAAACAAAATAGGAATTACAAATGATGCCTTAAATACAAAATTCTATAAAAGTATATATGAATTACAAATGATGCCTTAAATACAAAATTCTATAAAAATATATAAGGAAGGATGGTGAAATCATGCCTTAAATACAAAATTCTATAAAAATGATTCCATAAAATGCTTCAAAAATAAAATAGGAATTACAAATGATGCCTTAAATACAAAACTCTAGAAAAATATATATAGGAATTACAAATGATGCCTTAAATACAAATTTATATAAAAATATATAAGGAAGAATGGTGAAACAATGCCTTAAATACAAAAATGTATTAAAATAATTTCATAAAATGCTTCAAAAATAAAATAGGAATTACAAATGATGCCTTAAATATAAAATTCTATAAAAATATATATAGGAATTAAAAGTGATGCCTTAAATACAAAATTCTATAAAAATATATATGGAATGATGGTGAAACAATGCCTTAAATACAAAATTTTATAAAAATGATTCCATAAAATACTTCAAAAATAAAATAGGAATTACAAATGATGCCTTAAATACAAAATCAATAAAAATATATATAGGAATTACAAATGATACCTTAAATACAAAATTATATAAAAATATATAATGAAGGATGGTGAAACAATGCATTAAATATAAAATTCTATAAAAATGATTCCATAAAATGCTTCAAAAATAAAATAATACAAATGATGCCCTTAAATACAAAATTCTATAAAAATATATATAGGAATTACTAATGATGCCTTAAATACAAAATTCTATAAAAATATATAAGGAGGGATGGTGAAACAATGCTTTAAATACAAAATTCTATAAAAATGATTCCATAAAATGCTTCAAAAATAAAATAGAAATTACAAATGATGCCTTAAATATAAGATTCTATAAAAATATATAGAGAAATTACAAATTATGCCTTAAATACAAAATTCTATAAAAATATATAAGGAAGGATGGTGAAACAATGCCTTAAATACAAAATTTTATTAAAATGATTCCATAAAATACTTCAAAAATAAAATAGGAATTACAAATGATGCCTTAAATACAAAATTCTATAAAAATATATATAGGAATTGCAAATGATGCCTTAAATACAAAATTATATAAAAATATATAAGGAAGGATGGTGAAACAATGCCTTAAATACAAAATTCTATAAAAAATGATTCCATAAAATGCTTCAAAAATAAAATAGGAATTACAAATGATGCCTTAGATACAAAATTCTATAAAATATATATATATATATATATATATATATATATATATATATATATATATATATATATATATATATATATATATATATATATATATATATATATATATATATGAATTAAAAATGATGCCTTAAATACAAAATTTTATAAAAAATATATAAGGAAGGATGGTGAAATAATGCCTTTAATACAAAATTTTATTAAAATGCACAACGATAATATTAATTTCAAAAAAAATTAATGTAAAAACCTTATTCATAACATTAACATACACAAAATTTATTACCTCATAAAATTCAAAAATACATAATATATTTGTACACTATTATTAAAATTCTAAAAAAACTTATGCAACAAACTTATTCATGCCGTTAACGTATGTAAATTCAATTAACTCATAATATTCTTAAATAAATAAAATATCTTAAACTACGTTATTTTTGTCTATTCTATGCTACATTATTAAAATATCAATGCCATAACTAACACTATATATACTAAACTTCTAATACAAACACACATAAATTCAATTTTCATTAAAAATATATATACTTAAAGCTAGCTCGTCCACCGGACGGGTCTAAAGGCTAGTATATATAGATATATATATATATATATATATATATATATATATATATATATATATATATATATATATATATATATTATATATATATATATATATATATATATATATATATACTATATATATATATATATATATATATATACTATATATATATATATAATATATATATATATATGTATATATATATATATATAGTATATATATATATATAAATACTATATATATATATTATATATATATATATATATATATATATATATATATATATATGTATGTATATATATATGTATATATGTATATATATATATATATATATATATATATATATATATATATATATATCTATATATATATATATATATATATATATATATATATATATATATATATATATATATATATATATATATATATATATATATATAGGGTGAAGTTATTTTTTAGAACAAAATAAATGTACAGAACTACGAGAACCAATCTGAACCATTCATTTTATTTTTCATCTTAAATAGTTACTTTTTAATCAAAAGGGTATTATAGTCAAATTCAAGTTTCCAACTCTTTTATAAATTAATTAAAACTTTTTATTTTGGTAATTCTTAATTAAAAACTTATAACGGTTTAAATTTTTTTTATTTTTCAAAAATCAACCAATTTGTTTCTACAATGGGTTTTGCACATGTGCATTGCTACTTTGCAAAATGTAAGAACCCTTCATTCATGACGAGTTAATTGTTTTCTCGATACAAAATACAAGTACACAAAGTCACAAACATTAGTACTCATTTTTTCAAGGTTGCACCTCAAGTATACGTATATCTAACATCATACAAAGAAAAATACAATACAATGATCTTTGCATGTGTGCACTCCTAATCATTAACACAAGCGAAATATAATGTGATGTATGCATGCACATTTATTTCTTCGAGTTGGAGTCTCCTCTAGCCTTATAATCGGGTCCACTCATATGCTCGTGGTCAACATATTCAGAATATGGACACTCTTTTGTTGTCAAAATTTTGAGAAATATAACACACGTGCACACACCTTCTCAACTTTAGACAAAGATATGAGCACCCTCTTTGTTGTCAACATTTTTTGAATTTAATAAACTACACTTGATACACATATAAAAAAGTAAAAAAATTAGCATCAAGTTAATTTTATTACTGTATTAACCTTGGGAATACATATGCACCTAACTCTTAAAAGCATATTTGATCTTATAGGAACCATAGAACACATGTGCACGCCCCTTTATATAAACCATAGAACACATATGCATCATACAATTGATTTTAGATTAACCTTGAAATACATATGCACACAATTTTATAGATTTATATCAACCCTAAAACACATAGACACACATGTTTTCGCAATTTTTTTGTAAATATAAAAAATTAAATCTCAAAAGGATACATAGAACTATTGTCAACAATGAAGTTGTATACATATACATGTTATTTATTAACAACAATCTAAGGTAATATGCGATGAAGCACGCAAATTCACATCAGTAGCTAGGTTGCAGTTACAAACCATAAACCATTGGATGTATTAATCATATCAATTAGAATAAACTACATCGTGCCTAATGCTAGGAATCAATAAAATAGATAAAGTAACTTGCTTTTGGTTGTGTGTTATCAATACTTACATGATCTATCAACATCAAATCCAAGTTAATAATTAATGAGGAAATATAAGCGGCAAAGATAAGCATCCAATAAAAAACAATAATCACATTTTAACTAGAGTAAAAAAAAGAGATGACAATGCCAAAAGGTTGTTGAAGTCGTAGATCTATTTTTCAAATCGAAACATAAATTTCGTCTTAAGATCAGAGTAAAAATAATAATTCAAATAAAATTAAAACTCATATTCTTTTCATATAGAAACAAGATCGAATATACAAACCTGAATGACAAAAAAAATAACCTGCCTAATAGGATCATGAAACGCCACCAATAATATATCCAAAATGAACGAAACTTCTGTGATGAATATGATTTGTTGATTATTTCGCATAAAATATATGGAGAGGCGAAATTAGAGAAAGAATAGATTTGAAAAAGGGATATCGGGATATTTTTAAATATGACGGTGTCACAATCAAATTTCTTATTTAGTGGACAGTTTTTTATTTGATGAAACCCCCGTGATACCCTTAATTTATTTTTAAATTAACACTTAATATTTTACTTAATTACGATAATGCCACCATCCATATTAACCGTAGATCAAAAATTCAAAGGTGTAGATTGGTTCTTGTAGTTCTGTACATTTATTTAGTTCTGAAAATAACCTTACACTATATATATATATATATATATATATATATATATATATATATATATATATATATATATATATATATATATATATATATATATATATATATATATATATATATATATATATATATATATATATATATATATATATATATATATATATATATATATATATATAATATATATATATATATATGTATGTATATATATATATATATATATATATATATGTATGTATATATATATATATGTATGTATATATATATATATATGTATGTATATATATATATATATATATATATATATATATATATATATATATATATATATATATATATATATATATATATATATATATATATATATATATTATATTTATATATATATATCTATATATATATATATTATATATATATTATATATATATATATATATATATATATAGTATATATATATATATAATATATATATACTAGCGTCGTAACCCGCCCCAACGGGCGGGGTAGTTTTTGTTGTTGTTGCGAAGGGTTTATTCTTTGTGCGATTTTAGTTTATTGTTTTCTTATTTAATCTTTAGTATAATTTAGTTATAGTTTAGGCTTAAGTAATGTTAAATTTATGTTTAGTTTTTTTATAAATTTTAAATTCAATCTGAATTTAAATAAAAAATTCTTAATATTGTTAATTTTTTAAAGTCTGAATAATATAATTAGTAACAATCCGAATTTATTTAAAACAAATATAAAACGTATTTTATGTTTCATTTATGTTCGCTAGCAGTATGTGTGATATTTTTATTGTTTGGGTCACCCAACAGACGTGTTTTGTCTAAATTTATAATGATATACTTATATATTTTTATGCAATGGGCGGGTTCGTTCCATAAATCTTTTCTAAAAGTACATTCATGTATTAGTTGTATCTGCTTGAAGTTAGACGTCCTTTCCCCACCCAACGGTCGTGTTTTTTCCCATGTGATTCTTTTGTTGTACAATTATCGTTTTTGTTTTGTGCAAAATGTGTTGGTTAGGATGCACGGATACATTGTTCGTGCCTTTCTGGAGTTATTATGGACTGTTCATCAAATTTGACTATCTCTTCTAAAGAATTCGAAGAATAAACGTTGTGACTCTCAAAGTTTGTGTTAGTGCAAGCAGCTTAGGTTTGAAAAATGTTAATATACATTTATCTTTAAGATAGTACTCCCTCCGTCCTATATTAAGAGTCCAACTTACTATTTTTGGACGTCCCAAATTAATAGTCCAGTCCAAAAATAGATAAGAAATGTAGATTAAGTTTACCATATCACTTCACTTGATGGTATTATTACAAACAATAAATAAGTTGTAAATTAATTGGTTAAGAGTAAAGTTGACATTATGTAAAAAGTAAGAGAGAGAAAGATGAAAAAATGATATTTTTACTGCGTGTTTTTTGGTCGGTTGACTATTATTATGAGACGGAGGGAGTAATAACTATAATGTCAAATGATTAAATTGCGCCCAAGTCAACGCTAAATTTAAAAAATCCCAATAGTCAAATGTATCTAAAAATGATTTTTTTTTATATGAAAAAACTTACATTCTTAATAAAATATATTTTTTTTATATTTAATGTAAAAAGGTACTTTTTTCAAAAGTTTAAGATATCAAAAAGTTAAGAAACATTAAAACTTTATATTAACTTTTTTTTCTTCGTATGTAATTAAAAACGTCCTTTAATATAAAAGAACTAACGTTGCAAACGATCGTTGGCTAAATGGACTAACGATGCCACATTATAGCTAACAATATAAACGGTTAGTTCAAGTTAAAATATTTTTTGAAAGTTTTTTGGGTGATATTGGTAATACAAAATAAATAATTAGTAAATTTCATAAACTACGTTGTTATTTAATAACTTTTAACTTCATAAAAGTACTATACAAGACTTATTTATCATAATTGTAAGACAAGAGAGATCATAAAAGTATCTTAAAATTTTAAACATCGAAAGTCAATATTTTCTATCATAAGTTTTATATCTAGCAATCATAATGATTTAGCAGGTTGAAACATTGAAAGTAGACTTTATGCGACTTTCGGCCGCTTAGACATGTGCTCCCCTTATGGCTAAACCTTTTCAACATGAACTGTTTGAGTAAAAAACACAACACAATCGACCCATATATGGGTCAAAATATGACCTCTGAGAAAATGCATGATTAACATTAAATAGGGCGGGAAGGGTTTTCCGTTTGGCAAGGTTGTGCCTTGCTCCCTCAAATCATCAAAAAACGGGTGGGCACTCCAACTAAAAAGTAAGACAATTATCACAGTTCCCCAAATCATGTTTCTTTTGAACAAATCCGTTGTGCCCTATACTTGCCTTTTTTAAATGCCTGATCAAAGTAGTACATTAGTCACTAAAAATTAGTTGCGCTGCAGGACGTGCAGCAGGTGCATTCACAGTCTTCGACTTCATGCATAGAGTCTAAACAAAGCAAATAACAAATGGTTACACACACAACTTTCATCATAAAATAGACATTTCTGACAAAAAGATGAACACTGAACACTAATTTGCAGCCACAGTTATAAACACTTATCAAAGAATTCTAAACATATAACTAAGAGCTAATTTACAGAGAACTACAACAACATTGATATTCATGTTGGTGAGCACACAGCTTCTGACCACGGTCATGTTGCCATCAGTCCTACGACTTTATTTATGTTGGACTCAAGTGAGGACTGTCTTGTAAAAGAGCAAAAAGGGTTGATAAAAGCTTTTTATGTTTCTTAGTTAAATCTGTGATTATATGAATAATACACTACTGTAACATCATGATTAAGATTAGGTTAGCTGTATTTCAACCCCAATCCTGTAATAACACGAGTTGAAACTTGTCAATTTTGGTATCATTCCTTTTTAACTCATTACTATTATCGACCCTATGTAGATCATTATTTTCATATGTTCCTCTTTCGAAGCTCATTTCCACTAATAAGCCCCACTTTTTTAGTTCTCGGTTTTAGTCTTTTCATAAGGATAGATAGATACGTTGATATATAGATCAACAGACTTAGTCCAATGGGCTGAGAACGGTGAGGGCGAACCATATGTGACCAACATCTGGAACGGTGATGGTAAGCACGGGGGCTTCACTACCTACGCTAATACATGTGTAAAAGGTGTGTGCCATTACCCGGAACCATCACCCCTTCAAACCTGTTGCAATTATTCATGGTGCTAAAAAAGTTGCTCTCAACCATCAATGGTTAACTTGATAAGACTCAATTACATTATATGTTATAAACATACATAATATTGATTCTGAAGCCGCTCAAAATCCACAAGAAGTTGTTCATTGCAGGGTGGAAGGTCCCTGTTAAAAGCAGTAACTCGCAAAGCATACATACACAAAGTCATGTCTAAAGTGTGATCCATAAGTATTTGAAGATATGTATCAAGTGGATGCCCAAGTTTCTACCACCCGGATTTCAACTTAGCATTCTTTATACCTTATGTATAAAAATGCATTATAGTATCGTGTGCACGTGTATTCTGTTACTGGAACTTGGTTTGCATAATAATTAACTAATCTCCAAAAGAAAGTTCAGTAGTTAAAAGATTTTTCAGGATAAAAAAGTGCGAGGAATATATGCAGTAGATACTTAAGAATTATTACACATATAATACCTTCCTTAGGGAGCCGCTGCAAGTACAATTCGATGTCAAGCTTGTCTAGGGAATCAAGCTAGGGACTTAAAATTGAGCAGTTCAAATATGTGGATTTTTTAGTGAAAGTTTCTTTGTTCTTTTTCTCTTATATAATAAAAAAGAATCTAAATTTATGTGAATTGTGATGGAAAAAAACTTGCATGTCTGGAGACATTGGTTAAACCATTTATGAAAGTAATTCATTACATTAGTCCACTGGTTTCCGTCTCATTGGTTAGGCCAATCTTGTTTTGAATTTTGCTTTCGCTATGTGCTAAATTGAACCTTTTGTATTCACTATTTAGTGTCATATCTGTTATACCTGAACCACTTGAATGATGGTAATAAACCTTAGCTTGCATCTCCTAATGATATTAACCCACTTCAATATCATATTGTTAAACTGAAACACTATTCAGTATCAAATGATGGCATTTCAGGTCATGTGCCTTGTTACCTCTTCCTAGCAGGTGCCACAAAATTTGTATACTATGGGCAAGTTCACTTATTTTTAAACTTAATACCTGAACCCTTAACCCAAACGCCACCTTAGAGAAAGAAATCAGCTTGATAAAAGTATACACGACTGGAGGCTGAGAACATACCTCTTCGCCGAAAATCATACCTCTTCTTAGCAGATACAAATAGGTTAATTTAGATTTTTTGCAAGGTATCTGTTAATATCTTACTTTTTCTTCAAGGATGAAAACCGAAGAATATGAAAGGCCGAGAGTAAGAAAAGTGTGCACCTTGGTATGTTCCATAGTACAAATTTCCCTTTTCCCGTGAAGAGGATGATCCTAATCAAACTTATTCATTGAAAGGTCTCGCTGGATCTGATGCTCGGTGACTTGTGGATCATAGATGCTTAAGTTGACCTTATCACCCAACAGACCCTTGCAAACATCAATGGTTAGGGTTTCACGAGTGTCAGTGGTATCTTTCTTAAATGCAAACCCAAGTATGGCAACCTTCTTGTTAAACGCGCATTTAATAGATTTTTTAACATGAAAGAAACAGTAGGTGTGTTTGGGGTAAGCGTAAGCTTAATACAGTTCTTATTATAATGGGGTGTTTGGGGTAAACAAACTCGTCTAGACACTCACCAAGTCATGTATACATAACAAATTATTAACCGACTATGACACATTCCACCTAACCTAAAACTCATACGAAAGTTAATCTCGTAAGTTAATCTCATAAGGTGGAACTTACATACATCGTAAATCTGTGGGACCAACTATAGGAAGGCTTCAGCTTCTTCAACGATTCTAGTTACTCTTTCAAGTTCCTTGACAACTTCTACTGCTACAAACGGCTTGTTGTTTGCCTCATCCACTTTGTATGCAGCCACAACCGCCACTTCTTCTAAATTTTCACCAAGATGACAATTGATTGGAGATAGTGTGAGCCGGATCTCTTTGGTTCTGGAATTGGGTCTCTTTCTCCATTCAGTGTCTCCCTGCTGAGCCGATAAACTGTGATGGGCCTAATCAATTACATAAAAGTTGACTTTTGTGAATTGTTTTAAAAGAAATACTTGAGAATTTTTTAAATTATATCAGCAAGTCCCAACTTGCATATGTGAGATATGTGTTTAAAAACAGTTACTTAACATAAGTATGCGATGGCTACTCTATGTACGTTTGCATTCAGATATGACAATTATAGTAACCTTTTCATGACCAACTCATCATAGAGCTTACTGTCTGAAATCTACTCCATATAATTGTAAAGAGTCTGCCCTTATACAAACATATACTGGAATCAAACGATAAAGAGTCACAAATAAGTGTAACTTTTTACAGATAACAATCTCATTTAAATAAACGTATTAGGCTATTCTGAAAATGATCCCCAGAAAGTCATGAGGGTAAAATGGGTTGGCACAAGAAAATAAATACCAATGAGAGCAATGAGTATCGACTTCGTAGATACTATGAATTTAATCTTGGGCGGATTAAATACCAATGAGACCAGATACTATGAATTTAATCATTTTTAAATAGCAATGACTATCTATGAAGTAGATACGCAATTTTGGAACATAGTACAGAAATATACCATTTAATCTTGTAGCATAAACGTTGCCAAAAGTTTCAATTTTTTTTTATTGATTGAAAAGCCTTAGATTTTAGTTCGTAATTGCTCCTAATATCTTCCCTGGCTCTAGATTTATCAGCTTGTTTTGTTGGCTTCGAGCATAACCTAATCACGAATGAAAGTATGTGAACAAAAAAATAGGCAAACACGATTTAAATGAGTATAGTACTAATGCTTACTACTTACTTCGTCACTCGTTGTGTTCCTGATTGTTGTGGCTGTGTAGTACATTTTTTTTCTTTGCTTTGTAATGCATCACTGGTATTGATAAATAATGGGCACTTTTTTGTTCTGTTGGAGGAAAAAATATAAGAGAATACAATTAGGACGTAAAACATGCCGACAACTAATAATAAAAGCTTGGACTGGAAATAAGCTGCACCAGCATTTGTAAGTTGATGTGGCTCAACTGATTACCTGAACGGCTGAACGTGTTTGCTGGCGGTAAATTTATAGGAGTTAGTGTCATTTTTTGACAACCTGCTGAGTACACGTAAACCTAAGAACCAAGAAATGCAAACCCCTGAAACATAATACAAAAAAATAGCGGGAGAAGGTGCTTACATTCAGGAGCTGGCGTTGTAGACATTTCCAACTGTGGGTCGCACTAAGTATAGTATTTGTTCACGTAGACGCTGTTACTTTGAGGAAACATTCGGACCAGATTGTCAAGTGCCAACACCAGTGGTACACACATTTTGTTGATGATTTAGACTCATTGTTTAGTGGATACTATTATTTATAGACGGGGGTCGTTGGGCCGCTTGGGGTGGCTAAGCACCTGCTAGCCAACCCACTGGCTCCATCTCTTGAAGTAAGTGTCGTGAAACCGCAAAAAATTAGATGGTAAACCGAGGCTTTTAAGCTTTAGTTTAGAACACTCAGAGTCATATCTACGAATAGAATTATGCTCAGCGACTAATATTATATCAATTTCTCAATAGAAAAATGTTGGGAGTTATGAATCCTTCTTTTTGTTCACAAAGTGGTTGACACTCGATTACTTTGTAGATGATGAGACTGAACGGAAAACCTCTATTCCTCGTCTAGAGAGGCTTGAGCTTGATAGTCTCTTAACAGCGATGTCTTGGCATCCAGGAAGAGTACATTGACCATTGATCAAATAGTCATAGTTAATATTGTACTACCACTTGTAGATAAAATTTCACTTGTAAAAAAATGTTACCTTGTAGATAGGCCGAAAACCTCATTGTCCTAGCTGATTTTTCTCTGCAAGTCATCAACACCAGCCATTAAGCTTTCCAGCTTAAAATAAAACATCAGTGCGGTCTATGTCATCTTCTTATTAAATAGGGTAAGATTTAGAAGGGAAAAATTTTGTTCTTTATTCAAATCTAACTTGAGCCCATACCTACACATATAGGTGATTGCTTCTGTATTTACATTGCCATATAGAATTTGAAATCAGATTATCAAAATAAATCAGTTAATTAACATAATACACTGTAAGTAATCTTCTATTCATTTTAATGACCCGACTAAATATTATATTTTGATACTTAAAAACTCATTTGACAAAGTGGTAAAAAATGAAATATCAAAATTACCATTGACTTTGTGTCATCATCTGTTTCATCTTAAGATTCGGATGTAGATGGTGCTAAAACTTGAACATCTTGGTCAGGCATTCTCTTCTCTTCTTCCTTTAGCTGCTAAACCTATCCTCATATTTCAATACCTCATTGTCAGCAAAATAGCTTCGGGCTGCTTATAAAGAGAAGGGAAAATCTCATAATACGATAATCACCCGGCCTGATTTGCATTTTGGAAACCAACTTTAGTTTGTTTAGAAAAAAACCCTCAAGCTTAATAGAATTTAGTTAAAGGTAATTTCAACCTTGTCACCACGTGACAGGTTTCTCTGTGATGTGACGACAATTACATTATTGGTGGAGGGGTCTAATAAAAAGAATTCTGTTAAATATCAACAGTGGTTGACCTGTTTTTCTTAAATACACAGGTTCACCATTGGATTTTTTTTGAAGATGTAGTGGTTTATTTGATTAGATCTAGGGTTAAGATTAAGAGTAAGGAAAAGGGTCTCAAGAAAAAAGAAAAAAGGAGGCGTTTGATTAGATCTAAGGTTAAGATTAAAAAGAAGGATCACAAAATTGATTAATAAGGGTAGATACGATATTAGAGATAAATTAGATCGGGAAAATAAGGGAGGAAGACGGTTGCAGCTAATTGAAATTTATTTTCTATTAAATCAACTTACCAACACACGGGTAGATCCTCACACCATGTTTTTGTAGGCCAAATCAAATTGATTAGTGTTTGATTGCTTGATAGCTCTGATCTTTCAAAGAATATGGTAGATTATGAATTATGGTAACATGATAAAAATAAACAGACGATTGAGATCAAGATCAAAGATATTACGATTGTCATGTTTAAGGTATCACAATTGATTGTGAATCAAAGATCAAAGATCGATTGATTTTGTATGTTTTTTGGATTAGGGTTTACCCGCAGTTGTTTAGAGAGACATGGAGGTTTAACTGTGCGTTTGAGTATGGTGCAAAACTGTGTGTTTTCACCACCCGTCGCTGTGGAGAATGAAAAAAATAAAGGTTTATACCATTATTTATACCCGCGGTTTCATAACGCGATTTTAAAAATAATTGCGTTTCAAAAAACTGCATTCCGCCCAAAATGAGGCAAATAAGGAAAACAATGAGTTTTTTTAGCAAATACTCAAATCTTATTGGTTAAAAGATGTGACTGGGATTAAAACTGTGGTTTCAAGTCATAATTATACCTATATATAATATAGATATATGTATATAGAGAGAGTTGAGATCCCCCTAGACACAATATATACTATAGACCAAATGAGACAATCTGGGCCATCCATTTATTTTGCATTCAATGGTCAAGATTACACCACTTTTTACTAATTAAAAATATAAATAGAATTTTAGAAATTAAAAATTCATTTTTTTCTTAAAAAAAACACACAGCTCGCTCAACGGTTCTTCCTTTTTTTCAATTACCGGCGACCACCACCTCCTGAGCTCAACCGGCGACCACCACCTCCTTCTTAACTGTTTTTTCCGACGACCTTAACCACCACAACAACCTCTATAACCGTTTTTTCCGGCGACCTCAACCACCACAACTCCCTAATCACAGATCTCCTTAATCACAGATCTATAAAGCTTAACTTTTCCGGCGACCTTAACAACCACAACAACCTCCATTCCATTTTTTCCGGCGACCTCAACCTCCACAACTACCTTCCCTAATCACAACTACCACAAATATGGTTGATGAGGATGCGATTGATGCAGATTCAAGTATAGTTCAACACGAAGAATATGAAAACCCTATGACTCAAAATCAAATTGAAGAGTCAAATGTTGAAGCCAATATCATTCAAACTCCAGGTAAATCATATATGATTCATTCAATATACAAAACAAGTGATTCATGATGAATCATATATGTTTCATTCAACATACAAACATATATAATAAAGGTTTATTTTTACAGTGAATCATGTATGTTTCATGTTGAATCATATATGTTTCATAATGAAACATATATGATTCATCATGAAACATATATATGTTTCATTCAATATACTAACAATTGATCCAAAATGAATCATATATGTTTCATTTTGAATCAATTGTTTGTATATTGAATGAATCATGTATGTTTCATCAGGAAACATATATGTTTCATTATGAAACATATATGATTCATCATGAAACATATATGTTTCATTCAATATACAAACAATTGATCCAAAATGAATCATATATGATTCTATGATTCTGTTAAAATAGTTATTCTTTAAAAAACTGTAATTGGTAAAAACTTCAAAAACAAGTTGGATGAATCATGTATGTTTCATCATGAATCATATATGTTTCATGATGAAACATGTATGATTCAACATGAAACATACATAATTCACTGTAAAAATAATTTACTAAAACAAAACCTAAATGTTATTGTTTAACAGTTACAAGGAGCACTCCAACTTTGTTCCCAGAAGGCGAGATCCCTGGAGGAACAATATACTGCGAACCATATGTCGAAACGCAGTACCTACCTTTTGTGCGGCAAACTTTTGATACAATAGAGCAAGGTGTCGATTTCTATAACACTTACGCTGAAAAGGCAGGGTTTGAAGCTAAGATGACATGCCAAAAGAAAACAAAAAGTGGTTTGGTGAAATCAAAGTATGTCATGTGTAATCGAGAAGGGAATCCAAAGGAGATAAATATTAACACATTGGATCCTCAACACAATGATAAGAAAGTTAGAAATACAAGGCATAGACTAACGGGTTGCCGTGCGAGAATTAAGATTGCTTTGGATGATCGTACCGGAAAGTATGAAGTAGTTACATTCGATCCGAGACACAACCACCGAATGATTCCGAAAGAATTTGAGCATCTTACAAAGAAACAACGAAAGATGACTCAGACGGAAAAAATGTTTGTTATAAAAGCTTCAACAATGAAACTTGGTGGAACAAAGGCACACCACTTGTTTTCTACGATGAAAGGGGGTTCTCAGTATGTTCATGGCACGACCGACGATTTTAAGAACCATATAAGAGACGTTAATGAGTTTATAGGAGAAAGTGATGCACATATGTTGATAGAGAAGATGGAAAATAGGAAGTTGTTTGCGCCAGACTTTACATTTCAGTATAAGCTTGAAAACGGCGTGTTAGTTGCACTTTTTTGGGCAGATGAAGTTGATAAATGCAACTACAATGAGTTTGGTGATGTAATATCATTTGACGCAACATTCAGAACGAATAAGTAAGTTGTTGAATAAAAACATTTTCTTGTAGAATTCTGTATGGTTTACTATGAAACATATATGTTTCAAGATGAAACATATATGATTGATTATGGATCATGTATGTTTCATCATGAAACATACATGATTTATGATAAATCATATATGTTTCATGATGAATCATACATGTTTCATCATGAATCATATATGTTTCATTATGAACATATATGATTCATCATGAAACATGTATCTAATGAACCATGTATCTAATCATTCTCATCTGATTATGATTTACTTAATTTGCAGGTACGACATGGTTTTTGTTCCATTCACCGCCATAGATAATCACAGAAAGTCGGTGACAGTCGGCGCAGGATTGTTGTTATGTGAAGACACAGAAGCTTATATATGGCTATTAACTTCATTCTTGACTGCTCACGCAAAGCAACCCGATATGGTTGTAACAGATCAAGATGGGGCAATGAAGCGAGCAATTGAAGCAGTGTTTACGCAGTCTAAACATAGATTATGCATGCGGCACATCATGCAAAAAGTTCCATCAAAGGTGAATTTCATTTACCATAAGTCTGTATTTTTCTTGTAGAATTCTGTATGTTTTATCATGAATCATATATGTTTCATGATGAAACATACATGATTCATGATGAAACATATATGATTCATGATGAAACATATATGATTCATGATGAATCATATATGATTCATGATGAACCATGTATCTAATCATTCTCGTTTGATTATTTTTACAGATATGCAAAGAAACATATGAAGAGACAAATTTCAAAGAACGCTTCAATAAACTTGTGTGGAATATGTTCATAGAGCCTAAGGACTTTGAAGAACGATGGAATAGAAGACTTTAAATTGCAAGACCACAAGTGGATGAAGAAGATGTTTACCCTTCGAGAAATGTGGTTACCGGCATACTTTATTACCTCTCCTTTGTTTGGCTTAATGAGAACCACTTCGAGATCCGAGAGTGAAAATGCATTTTTCAAATGTTTCACGAATCATGGGTCAACATTACTCAATTTCATGATGTGCTATGAAGCTGCCATGGAAAGGCAAAGACACAGGCAAGAGTTTTTAGACTTCAAAACATTTGAAGCAACTTCAAAACATTATACAAGGTTAGAGATGGAAACACATGCGGCTAAGATATATACTAGGATAATATTTCTACTTGTTCAAAAGGAAATAATGGAATCGATTTGGGCTTGTCAAATAGTAGAGCTTAGAACGGAAGAGGGAGTTGAGACGGCTCATGTTAAAGACACGAGGGCAGGGGAGTACCGGACAGTTTATACCGAGGAAGGCAAAGAGATGGTTATACAAGAAGAAGACAAGGTTGCTACCTACAAGGTTAGTGAGTGAAATCAATTAAATGTTGTTGTTGTTTCCAAAATAGTATAGGATTCATTAACCATGAAACATATATGATTCATGTTGAATCATACATGTTTCTTGATGAAACATATATGATTCATCATGAAACATGTATGATTCATCCTGAAACATATATGATTCATGAAGAAACATACATGATTCATTATGAATCATATATGTTTCATGGTTAATGAATCATTAATTGTTGTTACTGTTACCAAAATGATGTATGATTCATCATGAATCATATATGTTTCATGATGAATCATACATGTTTCCTGATGAATCATACATGTTTCCTGATGAAACATACATGTTTCATGATGAATCATACATGTTTCCTAATTGTTTTGGTAAATACCCAAGTATTAATTTTGTTTTTAATGTTTCATAATCAGGTTCTGCGTCATCTAGAAGACGGTTCAGTTAGTTGTACTTGTAGACATTTCACTCGATATGGTTTTTTGTACCGATGCGTATTTTGTGTTTTGAAGAACCGTGATGTTGGAAAGATTCCAGAAAAATACATTCTAAGGTGTTGGAGAAGGGATTTAATACCACTTGGATTGAGAAGAAAGACAAACAGATACGGAGAAAAGAACGAAACCATTGAAAGGTTAACTAACAACGCCAACAACGTGGTCGATGAATGCTTGTTTTGGTTGAGTAAAGATGAAGCAAAGTTGGCAGAATTTGTGCAAACGTTGGAAAAAATTAAGAAGGAAATACAAGTTCAAGTTCCTAAGCCACCTTCCCAGAAAACGAGTGATGTAATCCTAGATTTATATGCAATTGGAAAGCCGGCTGCTGATAAACCGATCATAGGAAATCCAGAAGGGGCTCGAAACAAAGCCGGTCTTAAAGGAGAACGTAAAGCAGCACCTAAAGGAGCACGTATAAAAAGTGCAAGAGAAATGGCTATAAAAGCTAAGAAAAAGCAGGCTAGGAAATGTTTATGTTTCAAACAAGTGACAAATGAACATACCAAGAACACATGTCCATTAAATCCAAAGTATATTGCAAAGTTGGCGCTTATGAAAGCTGCTCAAGCAGAAGCTAGAAACGTTGCTGCTACAGAAGCTGGAAACGTTGCTGCTACAGAAGCTGGAAACGTTGCTGCTACAGAACAAACATCAAACACAGCTTGTTGATCATTCTATGTTTTTTCAAGTCATATTTACTATCAATATGTTTTCAATTAACACTTTGTTTTACACTTAGTTATATACTTTGAATCAACTTTGTTTTGATATTTAGTTTAATTAATACTTGATTATTTACGTTATCATTTTAATTTAAAGTGTTTGGAAGTGTATGGGGATGAAAGGGATGAAACATATATGTTTCACCATGAATCATATATGTTTCATGGTGAAACATATATGTTTCATGGTGAAACATATATGTTTCACCATGAATCATATATGTTTCATTATGAAACATATATGATTCATCATGAATCATATATGTTTCATTATGAAACATATATGATTCATCATGAAACATATATGTTTTATGATGAAACATATATGATTCATAATGAATTATATATGAATCATGATGGATTCATTCAAGAGTGATACATTATAATTGTTAAAAAGAACTCTAAATCTAGAAATTTCAAAAGCAAGTGTGATTATTCATACATGTGTTTTCATGAATCATGTATGATTCATGATAAAACATGTATGATTTATCATCAACCATATAAGATTCATCAAGGCACATCTATCATTCTTTGCACACAGATAAACCTTGTAATTATCAAAGATTTGAACACATATAAAATACAAACATGTAATTCAAACTACCTTGTACAGACTACATTGTTTAGACTACGTTCAAAATACAATGATTACTAACAATTAGATACATCAGGGGCCCAACAGCTAGATCTACCAAAAGAGACCCATATTAGTGTTTTTTCCTATCCTTCTACCATTCACAATCATAGAATAAAAGTCATTCTTCATTTCCCTTCAATTTTCTTAGCCATATCACCCTCTCCTTTGTCAGCCATATCATCAGCCTTCTCAGCCATATCATTAGCCTTCTCTAGATCACGCTCATGTCTATGATTTAGCGCATGAACAATGATTACGATTCTTTCTTCCTTGTCAAACTTTGTCTCAAAATCATAGGCAAGCTTGAACATTTTGGCTCTTTCCTTGTTGAGATTATGAAGAAGAGTCTTTGTAGCTATCTTGAACCTCATACGCATCAACAAAGTTCTTTGCATAGCAGATTCTTCGCAAAGACCAACATCCCAGCTCCTCTTACTGTCACCGGTGTAGTTCTCCAAATGGATCATAGCAAATACACCGCAGTCTTCATGATTGTCTTTAGTACTCCATCTCAACTTTGGAACATAGGCTTTCATTTTTGAAACTTTGAAGTGACTTGGATGATTATGCTCCTCCAAATACCTTGCAAAGAACTTTTTCTACAAAACGAGAAAGAGAAAAACACAAAAACATATTAAAAAAAAGATGCATGTGTAACATATATGTTTCATATATGTTTCATAATGAAACATATATGATTCATGATGAATCATATATGTTTCATAATGAAACATATATGATTCATGGTGAAACATATATGTTTCACCATGAAACATATATGTTTCATAATGAAACATATATGATTCATGGTGAAACATATATGTTTCATGGTGAAACATATATGTTTCATGGTGAAACATATATGTTTCATGGTGAAACATATATGTTTCATGGTGAAACATATATGTTTCACCATCATAATCCGTAATTATATATAACCCTTAATTATATATAATCCCCCATAATAAACTTACCAAAATATCGGAAGCTCCCTTGTATTTTGCTGAATAGGTAAATCCAGAAGCATTATCAAGAATCAACATTGTAGTTGGCATTTTGAGGTTGAAAACAACCACATAAAAATGATTTGAAGCGCATATAGGAAAAAAAAGCCAACTCAACGCGTGAGAGAGACGCGGAAGCTTCATCACCTTCAAACTGAGCCAATATTGCTGCCTTAAACAGATTGTATGATGGTTCCTCACCAAGAACTCTGCTAATCATATCTGATGTCTGTATAAGAAAAAAAGTCATAAGAGAAAACATGAAACTAATAGAACCACTCGAAGAATAGTCAAATGAAAACATACAATACAACCAGTAGAAAAATAGTGATATTTCGTCTCTGGAAGTTTGGTATCATGCTCAGCATTAAGAATGGCGACAAAACAGTCTATGACACTAGCATCTATCCATAACCTTGGTGCCAAAGTTTCCAAATTGACACGTACGGCTGATAGAGGATATCCAGATACAGTTTGAAAAACAATTTCACTACAAAAATAAGAAAATAAATGGTGTTATCCAATAATTTACACAAAAAAGTTATGGATGAAACATACATGATCCATGATGAAACATACATGATTTATCATGCATCATGTATGTTTCATCATGGATCATGTATTTTTTCATACACAGTTAACAAAAAAATTCTATAAAGACATGACAAAGAGAGCTTACTATTTTTCGCCTTGCATAAAAAATAAGTTGTTTCCCATGATAAACTCAACTCTGTTAATCAATGACTCAACATTGATTCTCTTATACTGATAAACAAAAGTTATCGGAGAATCTGGTTGGACCAATTTCTTAATACCCATTGGAGGAGTCTGTTGTGGAGGAGTCTGTTGTGTAGGAGTCCCAGCAGGCTCAGCACCAGGCAGCGGTGGAGCAGTCCCATCAGGCTCAGCACCAGGCAGCGGTGGAGCAGTCACAGCAGCACCAGGAAGATCCATAGGCCAAGCCCAATACTCCTCCTGAAACATTGAACCTTTTTTTTAATTAAACAATTCATAATAACATAACGTAAAAAATATGAATAAATAATTAAAAAAATAAAAAATAAAAAATAAAAAACAAAAGGTTAACAAATTACCTCATGGCCAAAAGATTCGACAGTCACATCAACCACATATGGTCCATACCACCATATGTTCGCATTAATCCACTGAGTATAAGTTTCCACATTTAATTCATCAACACACCCCTCATTCTCAATAACAACATCCTCAGCATGAGACGTCTCCTTGCCTCTGTCTCCTTTTTCAGCATCAGCAACATTCTCCGCCTCATCTCTCTTCTCAGCCGGATCACCAGCCGGCTCGTCTCTCTTCTCAGCCGTGTCATCACCCGGCTTGTCTCTCTTCTCATCATCTTTCTTATCATCATCTCTCTTCTGATCGTCAAAATCATCAATATGGGGTGACTTATCTTGCAACCACATAGTATCTTTAAACAATCCAATATATCTGTGGTACAAAGCATCAACTTGTTCATCATTTGGGAAGTCGTTGCTAGCCCTTTTCAAGAGAGCTTCTATCTCAGACTTCTCCTTTGATACTCTTGACAGCTTATCTTCAATAACTTTGCATATACTCTACAAATAAATGTAAAATACACTGAAAGTTAAAATCAAATATGATTCATGATGAACTTTGCATATATGTTTCATGGTGAAACATATATGTTTCACCATGAATCATATATGTTTCATGGTGAAACATATATGTTTCATGATGAATCATATATGTTTCATAGTGAAACATATATGATTCATGGTGAAACATATATGTTTCACCATGAAACATATATGATTCATCATGAAACATATATGTTTCACCATGAAACATATATGATTCATCATGAAACATATATGTTTCACCATGAAACATATATGATTCATGGTGAAATATTATAAACATTTAAAAATGTTGATTCATACCTTTTTCTCCTTAGGTGGTACACCTGAAGCTTTCAACCTCTTTTTAAGATCAGTGGCACCAAAGAAACCCTCAGTTTGTCGTGCCTCATCCGGACTCCATGCTCCACGAAGCTCCAATTTACCAAATACTTGATCTTGAAGCTCAAGTTCTTGCCGCTTATGCATGTCAGCAGAACTCCAGTCCCTGATGGCTGGTCTTGAACGAACAACTGTATATCGGTCATACTTCGTTGAATCAAGATAAAGGAGCTGCACACAATAGAGAAAAAACATATATGTTTAGTGTTACAAAATGTTAAAATTAGTTAAAAATGTAAAACAAATAAAAGTTAATAAAAAAGACAGGGGACTTACAATTAGAAAATACAAGGGACCTGTGTAAAAGCCGTCAAGAGTGTTAGGTAATACACATTCTTGAAGACAACAAGAGTGAACGAAACGGCACCAATCCACCTTAGAAATATCCGTATCTTCATAAATGTGGTTAACCACATTAAGCCTTGGTGCTGCTTTCATGAAGTCCGCGTCACCCATCACAGTTGAGAAAAGTGTCAGGAAGTTGAGTTTAAACATAAAATCAACTTCCGTCGCCTGCATCAACTTGTCACTGATGTCCTTAGCCGTGATTTTTTTCTGAGCCTTTGGCGCAAACTGTTGTAGCCATGACTTAACAACAATGTCGTTTGAAGGTCTCTCGGGTGAATCAAACAAGGAAATTCCACCAATAGGAAGTCCTAGGATTTCATGGATTTTCTCGGGCGTGACTAGAAAGCTGCCTGTAGCAAGCTTAAATTCATAAGTCGACTTATTAAAAGCTTTCACAGCAACCCTCGCTAAACGATTTGGTAACTGATCAACCTTAAGACCCAACCAGTTAGAAAAACCAATCTCATTCAAAAACTGTTCCATGTCAACAAGAGAAGCATCTTTTATGACATCCAAAAGTGACTTTGGTACAGTTCTAGAATAAAGAGGCGGAAACTCATTCGAGTACGCAACTTTCTTAGCCTGTTCCTCAGTAAGAGGTTTCTTCTTTTTCACCCTCTGCTTCTTAGATGGTGATTCATAAACAACCATGGTAGATTCTGACTCCCGTTTCATATCCACCTTGGGTTTCCTATCAACCTGTTTTTTCACAGCACCCTCTTTTTTCACATCCACATCTTTTTTCACAACGCCCTCTTTTTTCTCAACCTTTGATTTTTTCACAACGCCCTCTTTTTTCTCAACCTTTGCTTTTTTCACAACACCCTCTTTGGCAGCTACATTCCCAACACGTTTACTAGGCCCTTTCTGACTCGCCTTTGCAACTTCCAATTCTTCTTCATCTGTGTTAACCATCTCATCAGTTTCTTCACTCTCACTCTTCACCACATAATCATTATCACTTGAGGACGGTTCCTTATTCCCACTCTTTGCAACTACCACATAATCAGTTTCTTCACTCTCACTCACATATGTTTCAGCAGTCTCCTCACTCCCAGGCTCATCAGATTCCCCACTCCCATCATCACCACCCGCCTCACTACTATTCTTATGCTCTTTAGCCTCTACATCAGCCAAGTTATTCTTATCCTCTTTAGCCTCTACATCAGGCTCACTACCCTTCTTATCCTCTTTAGCCTCTACATCAGGTTTACTACCCTTCTTATCCTCTTTAGCCTCTACATCAGGTTTACTACCCTTCTTATCGTCTTTACCTTTTCGAGAAAATACAATATTAACTTTTTGAGCATATGGGGGTTTTTCAGTGTTTAAAGGAGGAGGTAGAGGTGGTTCAGGATCAGCTTGCCTAGTTCGCATAGTGGTTTTAGGGGGCGGGGATGTTTTGACAGCTTTAGGTTTAAGAGGCGGTTCAGGATTATCTGTGCTAGGAGCTACAGATTTAGGAAGTACGATTGTTTTACCAGCTCTAAATTTAGGACGCAAGCTTGTCTTAGGAGCTTCGGGTTTAGGAGGCGTACTTTTTATACCAGCTTTAGTTGTAGTATCTGCAAAAGATACATGATTCGTCAGGATTCAGAATAAAACACTTGCAGAATACAAATAGCTACCATCATAATCTTAAAAAACAAAAGCTAAAGCTATTTCCCTTTCATGTATGTTTTACCATGAAACATATATGATTCATAGTGAATCATATATGTTCCATCATGAAACATATATGATTCATCATGAATCATATATGTTTCATCATGAAACATATATGATTCACTATGACAGTTAAGCAATGCAAGGCCAAATATTAACAAGTCTAACTGAATCAAAAGCCAATAAATCAACTCTCAATCAATCAACACATATCAGTTAGGTCAAATGAACACTCTTCGCAGAATCATGTATGTTTCACCATGAATAAAACACTTGCAGAATACACTTGCAGAATACGAATGGCTACCATATTAGTTAGGTCAAATGAACACTCTTCGCAGAATCAGTTAGGTCAAATGAACACTCTTCGCAGAATCAATCAAAACATATCAGTTAGGTCAAATGAACACTAAATCATGCAGAATCATGTATGTTTCACCATGAATAAAACACTTGCAGAATACAAATGGCTACCATCATAATCTTAAAAAACAAAAGCTAAAGCTATTTCCTTTTCATGTATGTTTTACCATGAAACATATATGATTCATAGTGAAACATATATGCTTCATCATGAAACATATATGATTCATGATGAATCATATATGTTTCATGATGAAACATATATGATTCACTATGACTGTTAAACAATGCAAGGCCAAATATTAACAAGTCTAACTGAATCAAAAGCCAAGAAATCAAACTCTCAATCAATCAAAACATATCAGTTAGGTCAAATGAACACTAAATCATGCAGAATCATGTATTTTTCACCATGAAACATACATGATTCGTCACATTCAAAATAAGTTTCTAGTGATTCCAAGAAATCAACTCTCAATCAATCAAAACATATCAGTTAGGTCAAATGAACACTAAATCATGCAGAATCATGTATGTTTCACTATGAAACATACATGATTCGTCAGATTCAAAATAAAACAATCAAATATAAGCATAATAAGTTACCAGATAAGTGTAAATAAGCATTTCCCTTTAATAAATCAAATATAAGTTACCAGATAAGTGTAATAAGCATAAAACCCAGATAAGTTACCAGATAAGCATAATAAGCATAAATTAAAAGCATAAAAATTAAAAAAAAGACCATTACCAGCTTCTCCAAACGGGTTAGATGATGATTTAAGCTTCACCGCGTTAGCAGAAGCATACTCATCTCGTATATCCATATAGATGTAAAAATTAGGGTTAGGGTTACGATTATATGTACAAATGAGACGATTAGAGGATTCCGAATAGATAGGATCTATAACAGAGGTGGTTAGGATGGTGGTTGGGGTGGTTCCGGTGGTGGTTGGGGTGGTTCCGGTGGTGGTTGGGGTGGTTGCGGTTGGGGAGAGTGTGTGTAGAGAAGAGAGTGTGTGTGCGCGTTGGGGAGAGTGTGTGTAAAAAAAAGGAAAGAATAAAAATGGAAAGAAAATAACTGTATTTAGTTTCGGTTTAAAAAAATTAAAAAATCTCAACCATTGAAATGTATAAAAATGGAGGGCCAGGATGATCCCATTTGGTCTATGATTAAGTTGGAGTCTATGGGGAACTTTTTCCTATATATATATATATATATATATATATATATATATATATATATATATATATATATATATATATATATATATATATATATATATATATATATATATATATATATATATATATATATATATATATATATATATATATATATATATACTATATATAGGTATAATTATGATTTGAAACCACAGTTTTAATCCCAGTTATATCCCAGTTACATCTTTTAGCCAATAGTATTTCAGAATTTCCTAGAAAATCTCCAAATTCCACGAAATTCGGGATTGGAATCGCAGTTTTTTAAACTGCGTTTTGAATTTGCGTTTTGAAGTAATGGACCGGTCCAGTTCAATTTTGGGCCGAGCCGGGCCTGGAGTGGTTCGATTCAATTCTGGGCCGATGCGGGTCAGGACTGGTCCGGTTCATATCTGGGTCGAGCCGTGTGTGAACCGGTCCGGTTCATATTAGGGTCGAGCCGGTTCTAGACCGGTCCTACTCGGTTCAAACTTGGGTCGAGCCGGGTCTGATTTGAACCAGATTGAACCGGGTCAGATCTCGGGTCATGTTCAACGGTCTGTTGTTTGGATCGGGTCGAATATTTGGTTAAATCAAATTAATGGCAAAAAGTGCCACTAACAAGATTTGAACATGTCTCCTCCCTCAATACTTAGCACCACTCAGTTTACCAACTGTGCTATGCATGGTTTTAATTATAAGCATGCAAACCAATATATTTAAAGATAGATTAGTTGGGCTTGTGTTGGGCTTATGTAATACATAGGCTTGTCCGACCTATAAAAAAATGCATCGGATGGCCCCAATAAAAATGAAAGTACCTTTGGAATCGTAATCTTGTGCTCTTATCAATGATTTGCCCTTGGTTAAATATAAACCCCGTTTGCATCTCAAAAAACGTGTAAACATCGACAAAACGCGTCCGAAAATCACTATTTTTAATTTCTTTTACATCCTTTGTATCTCCAGGACTCAATAAAGTTTAAAAAACATATTTTTACTTATATTTAGCATATTTTAGTATTATTGGTCTATTAAGAGGGTATTTTGATGATATTTTTAGGTACAATTTAACACAAATCGTTACAAAATCATACACAAATTCAACAAAAAACAATGTATTCATTCAATAAAACACATCCAATCACAAAACAATATAAAAAAATAAAAATAAATTATACATGTTAAATTATATGTAAAACATATTTAAGAAAAACCTATTTTAGCATAAATTATAACAAAAATATACTTAGACATTAAATTACAAACTAAAAAAAACAAAAAAAAACACAACACACAACAAAGAACTACATATTAGTTCAATAAAATATATCCAATCACAAAACAATATATATATAAAAAGAATGATACCTTTTAAATTATATATAAAACCTATTTTAGAAAAATCTATTTTAGTGTAAAGTATAAAAAAAATATACTAAATATTAAACTATAAACTAAAAACACAAACAACAAATCCTCCCCAACAAGAAAAAAACGACCCCGCCCGTTGGGCGGGTTACGAAGCTAGTATATATATATATATATATATATATATATATATATATATATATATATATATATATATATATATATATATATATATATATATATATATATATATATATATATATATATATATATATATATATATATATATATATATATATATATATAGAGGAAGGTTATTGTGAGAGCAAACTTAAAATTGTAAATATAAGAACTAATCATAAACCATTGGATCAACTAGTTAATGTTGGATGAAACTAATAAATGATCAATGACAATATTATAAAAAAATATACCTTGAAGGGTATTTTGGGAAGTTAAGTCAAAACTATTTTTTGTGCTTTTTATAAAAAAAATTTAAAAATTTGGTACACATCGGTATTCTATAAATTGTTATAAGATATATAAAAATAATAAATATAAAAAACTTTTGTCTTGCTAATACATTTAAATTAATAGAAGACACACATAATAAATAAAAAATATATACATAATCTATAACAAATACGTAGTACAAAGAACCAACTGATGCTATTATTACGCATATGCGTTTCACACTGATACAATCAAGACAAACCCTTATTCAAAACTAATATGGTATAGAAATTATGACTTATCATAAGTATGATTTGGACTTATCTAAAATAGTATACACTGTTACCACAAAATTTTATAGTAATATAAAATCTCATCTAATAATAATTAGATTATGATACATCATCCTCTTTATGCGTCAGTGCACCACCACAACCTACGATTCATCGGTGCATTAGCCCACCACCATGAGGTTCCGAGATACTGGTATATCGTCAACCACTAAAAGACTCCAGGATACCGGTACATAAACGCACCACCATCTCACTCTGGTACACCGGTACATCGGCGCACCAGCCCACCATTATCACACTTTGCTACACTGATACATACCGCACTCCGGTACATCAAAGCACCAAACCACCACCACCGCACTCCAGTACACCGGTACATCGGCACACCAGCCCACCATTATCATACTTTGCTACACCGTGGTCAATGGATCTAAACACATCCATGGTTTTTGATGACGTGAAAAAATCGACCGAGAATCTCGTTTGAGTTGTGTGCATCTATGATCCGCTTGACCCACGCCATCTAAAGAATGATCTAAACCCAATATGTAGTGTATGAATTGTGTTTTATTTTTGTGGATAGATGAAAAGCTTATTTTATACTGATCGTTTGGTTGTATTTTTGTTATGTAATTATAAGCCCATATTCATTTTTCTTATAGATCAGTAAGAAATACAAATGAAGATGGAGGATTAGGGATGTGGTAGCCAGGATGTTTTTTTATGATTGATTGTAATAATATTTTTTTTATGTGTTACGAATTTACGATCATGATGGCTTTATGAGTGGTTAATAAAATTGCAAAATGCCTCTAATACCCTTTTAGTCATTTATTTAATTTTCAGTTTTTTTAGTAAGTAAATTCCATTTGTCAAATTCTGATTGAGTTGTTTTAGTTCTTATTTTTATAACTTTAAAAAGTTCTCACTTGATCCAAATTCTCTATATATATATATATATATATATATATATATATATATATATATATATATATATATATATATATATATATATATATATATATATATATATATATATATATATATATATATATATATATATATATATATATATATATATATATATATATATATATATATATATATATATATATATATATATATATATATATATATATATATATATATATATATATATATATATATATATATATGTCTATATATATATATATATATACTAGTGGCAAAACCCGTCCGATGGACGGGTATAACTTCTAATTGTCGTTCAACTTTTTCGTATTTGGTAAATACTTGTTTGTAAATTTTTTTGTATAGTTGTCTTTTAATGCATTATCAGTCGGCATGACTTGTATTTGTTGTTTATGTTTATTAGTTACGAAAATAATTGTTAGTAGTTTTTTACTTGGTAAGTATTTTTTTATATTTTTTGTATTTTTTTTTAAGGATATCGTTGGTTGTTCAATTATTTCTTTGGTACAGTTGTTTTTTAATGCATGATTAAGGGCATGACTTCAAGTATACTTTTTCTACTTGAATTTATAAAAGTATCCATTATGAGAGGTCTAAAATAGATCCAAAAACATGAGGATAAAATGTCATAAATCGTAGACTTCTTCATAATCAAATGCAATGTGTTGTGTAAAACCATTATAAAGTTTTAAGAAATTTATACCATTGTAAAAATAGGTTTATTAATTCAAAAGGTATAAAACGTATTAACTTTGTCTGAAAAATTTAATTTCTAAAACTTTATTATATTTTACCATAGAGATGCCCTAACTTATGTTATGTTAATCATGGATTCAATTAATTCTAAAACCGTCATATTTATTCATGAAACATAAGTTCAAAGTCGTAAGGTAGCATTAGCATGCAATTTTATAATATGAATATAATTATTTGAATTTTTAGTTTATATGTAATCAAACCGATCACTTTCAGTTAGGATATCAGAATCTCGGGCACACATTGATATAATGTGTTTTTATACAATTTACTAAAGAAACATCGCCAATGTGTGATTACTTAAAATTTCTTTATAGAACCAATAATCCACACAATGGTTAGCCAAAATAAAAAAATAGATAAACCTTTCATTAATCGTGTTATTTTAGAGTCTATTAAATTGGTAATTTTATATCAATCTGAACTAAACGTATTTGGTTTTCTCTCTCCCAATATGAGGTATCAAAACTTAATTTTGTACGCAATGCATGATTTTTCATGGTTTTTCGACTACTGAAAAGATGCATTAGGTCAACTTTTTTTCCTCAAAATGGCTAATGGCATGTCATTTATGTTGCGTAGTAAAAAAGTATTTCAGCAAAAGACATGACTCATAACCTCTTTCGAAAAGTAAAAAAACTTTATATTGACAAAATATTAAGTTCTTATCTTAAAATGTATAAAAGAAAAGCTAAATACCTTTAATAGAAATTAACCTAAAAGTTTTGAAAAAGTAAATTGTGATTTGCCTTCTTTTAGTACATACCTATCGTATGGACTAAAAATTTACCAAATGTTGCGCAATCATCAATATGCATGTATCATTTTTTACTAGTATGGTACCCGCGCAATGCGGCGGTGAATACCCGATAATAATTTTAAAGGTAAAAATTGTTAATACTCTTGCCTCTTAAATTTGTATTCAAAGATTAAATTATAAAAAAAATTAGATTAAAATAAAATAAACTTAAAAAAAATAAGAAAAACTAAAAATGAAATAAAATATATATTAAAATGAATATTGAATTAAAGAGTATAAAATTTTAGATTATATGATAAATTTAAATTATAAAAAAATTAATTAGATAAAAAATATTTTAAAGATAAAAATAATTTTTTAAAAGATTGTTATAAAAGGTTTTTACAAAATAAATAAAAACCAATTTTAAATGCCAATTTACAAACCTTTTAAAAATAAAAACATCTCAAATGCTTTGTAATATAGTAAAAAAATAAGATAGTTGAAACCCGCGCAATGCGACGGAAAGAAATAATTGAAAATGTTTTGCGGAGTATGTCACATAGGGGTGTAAACGAGTCGAGCTTTTAACGAGCTACTCGAGCTCGAGCTCGTTTAACTCGAGTTCGAACTTAATACTCTCGAGCTCGAGTCGATCTCGAACAAATATTTGTGTTCGTTTAATTTGGCGAGCCGAGCTTTGAAAAATAATATTAAGCTCGGCTCGTTCGAAAACTCGTTTAGTTGTCTCGAGCCGAACGAGCTTAACGAGCCGAACAAGCTATTCGAGCTTAACGAACCGAACGAGCTATTCGAGCTTAATGATAAATCTATAAATATATATGTTATATACACCTTATCTTACTCATTAAGTATTAATATCATTTTAATAATCATAAACGAGCTTTCGAGCTCGAGCTTGAGTTAATAAACGAGTCTATCCAACTATATTTATAATAGAAGTTAGTCTAAACAAAAGTTAAAAATCGTAAACGATCTTCGAGCTCGAGCTCGAACAACAAAAAAATATTCGAGTTCGAGCTCGAGCCAGATTATAAAGTTTTATTCGAGCTCGAGCTCGAGCCGAGCTCGAGCCAGACAGTTAATAAACAAGCCTGGCTCGTTTAGGCCAAAACTCGACTCAGCTCGAATCGTTTACACCCCTAGTCACAAGCTCTTTTTTTCCTTTATTACTATTTTATATCACCAATGGATTAAAATATTTTCAACCTTTAAACTTATGTCGATCTTGCATTTGTCATTTTCTATTTTAATTTTAGATATTTAGACTTAAGAATAAAACACGCGAACTAATATAAGCCAATTTTATAGTCATATAAGTTATAAAGTTTTAAATAATGTAATACCTAAACGCATATCTATTAAATCGTAATTACTTATGCTATTTAAAGTCTTTCAAGCCGGTTATTTGCGTTGTTATCCAAACCAAGGTAGATACTTATAAAAAAACCTATATTTTGAAATTCGGAACGGGTTTGATAAGTTAAATCGGATAACCGCTTGAAGAGCCAGTTCAAAAAAATTGATAAACGTTTGAAAATCAATTCAAAAAATTTTGATAACCGTTTGAAAAATCAGTTCGAAAAAATCGATAATTGTTAAAAAAATGATAAAAAATGTATTCTCAGATACACTTTTATCTAGTTACAAAACAAACACTTTTATTACACATTATATAAGAATTAACAAAAAAAAGTAACAATTAAACATCAAAATTACCTCTGTAGCCAAACAAAAAGTAAAACATGAAGGAAGATAAGTACTCCATATTACTCATCCCACCCACCCAGTCACCCACTGCTCAAACTTCATTGATAAAACAACTATTGAAAAAAAAATCAGATCGAACCCCCCCTTTCAAAGTATCCCCAAAAAGTTCGAATCCAACCCTCTCTCTCAAATCATCCACAATTTCCCAAAACCTAAATTCTTATTTTTCCCCAATTCTAATATTCTCTATTTTTTTAAATAAAAATTCGTTTCGCTACCCTCTTTCGTTAAGAACACCAGCTTTTAGAATCCTAATTACTTTCGAATTGAATCCTTATATCAAATCAGATTACCGGTAGAGGTTAGAAGGCGGTATCCGAAAATGACCAGCGACTGCAACAGTGATGTCGACAGTTTCGATGGCGATTGTAGCAGTGCTTAAATGATGGTGGTTATGGGGACGGTGTTGGTTCCGTGGATGGTGATAGTTGTTGACACAACGGGTGCTGGTGGTTTTATGGTGGTTCATCAAGAGTCACCCAGTAAAATTAAATTTTCAGGTTTTAAATTAATTTTCTATTTTAAACAAATGTGGTTGTCTGAATTTTTCAGACTTTCTAAAAATAAAAAGTCCCAAATGCTTTATAATATAGTAAGATTATGTTATTATTTTATGCTTTAACCTGTAATAATATATAAAACAATATGTAATAATATATAAAACATTTATATATGATTTTTTTGAAAGTTAAAACGTGTTAAATAAAGAAATAATTAAAAAAAAATTATATAGCATAGAATGTAATAATTTTGGAGTTAAAAATTTAATACATGGTCACGGGTTAAATTACCGAATTAATACGATTGTCATCGGGCACGAAGCACGTGTTCGACCATTGGTTCAATCTGGCCGATTTACCAGGGTACCGTTTCAACCTTCGCGTCAATTAGTATATCGTTAATTATCTGACGATAGACAATCTTTAAATCACGTAGTCAATCATCACGCCAGTTAACATATCGTTAATTATATGTCGTTAAGCAATGCTGCCGTTATACTTGATAATCGTCTAGTTTTTAAAGAAAGAAAATTTGATTGCAATGTGTGCAAACTATATGACTGTTCTCCTTAACTTTATATGTACATTGTTATAATGTTCAAATAAAATTTTTAATGATTACCTTTATTTGATGTCAACATCTTGAACGTCAAATAAGTTTGATTTCTACAAAACTTATTATGAACAATAAGTAAGTAAATATCATAATATTTTCCTTTAATCTTGTGAACAATAATGAAGTAAATATTGAACCGGGTTACCCATATGTGATGTTTAGTCACTCTAAGCTCATCATGTATTTTATTATTTTCATGGAAGAGGATCATGATGTCGAAATAACTGAAAGTGGAAGCCAAAAAAGAAGAAAAATAGGAATCGAAAGTTGAAAGCATCAAAATTCAAGAACCACAACTACTTGATCATCTCTTCTTCATTTTGATGCTAAATGAGTAGTTTACAACCTTACGATTTTTACATGGGTTTAAGGCATTTAATAGCTACGTATTTTCTCAAATATATTCATATTATACATGTACTCATAAAATTGTCAAGATAATATTTTTTATTCCGGTTTACATGTTAATATGGTACCTTCAACTTTGTCCTACCTATTTTACCCTTCAACCCAATGGCAAATTTGGCATCGTTAGTCCTTTAACTAATTATCGTTTTGTTTTCCAAAAAAAGAAGTTTTAAGTTATAAAAAAATTATAAATTTTTCAAACATATTTAAAATATAAAAAAATTGTGTTAAAAAAAATTTCTAAGTTACAAAAACCTTTTTTTACTTAAAAAAAATTTCAAATTGTTTTAAATCTTGTTTCCTTTTTTAAATTTTTTTTTATATTTTCAGAAAAAATAACTTTTTCGTGAATATTTTTTAAAAGTTAAAAATAACTGTTTTCCAGAAAAATTTAAATATTTTAAATATTTTTTTTGTATTTTCGGAAATAAATAAACCTTTTTAGAAGTAAATTGAAATAAGAGAAAAACGTAAATTTTTGATTTAAAATTAAGTTTTTTATAAAAAATCATTAAAGGAATAATTTAAAAAAGTTTTAAAATTTTTTGAAATGTTTTAAAATGTTTTAAAATTATTAATTTAGGAAAATACAAATATGTTTTTAAATAATTTAAATTTTTTAAATTTTTTATAAGAAAATCATGTGAGTAATTTATAACTTTAATAACAATAAGAGAAAAATGTAAAAAAAAAGTTAACTTTTTTCGTAAAAAAATAAACTTTTCTTTTTCAAAAAAAAATCGAAACTGAATTTAAACAATTTCAGGAAAAGCGTAAAAAGCAAAAAAAAAATAAAATTTAACTCTAAATTGTTTTTTGAAAAATTATAATTTTTTTAAGTTAATATTTTTTTTTGAAAAACGATCGTTAGTTAAAGGTCTAACGATTCAAAATTCGGCATTCGGCTGAAGGGTAAAATAGGTAGAAAAAAGTTTGAGGTACCATATTAACAGGTAAACCGGAAGTCTATTAAATGCCGACATGTTAGAGCCATAAAATGGACGTCGAGATCCCATATTAAGCAAATTTGTAGTATCTATTTTAGGTGGTCTATACCCGCTATAAGCAATTATTATTCATTTCAATTCTTGTCATGTAAATTTTGCCCAGTGGTATCCTTAAATCCATATCTTAACTTAAGTGTACAACTCCTAGTCACGAATTTTGCCTTTAGCATTGTCTAGAGGTATTTCACCCAACACAAAGGTGTTAATATCGCCTTCCAAATAAACCGAAAAGGAGAATGTACACATCTACCATTGGGTATCAAGAAGTTATGCGTGGAGAGTAAAATATAATTTCTGTAAAACGCTTTGGCATATGTATTCTCCCTCTTTAATATTGTATTAGCTATAGTTTCAGCATAGTTTTTACCTAAACATAACTCTGGCCAAAGTTGTCTTCCCTCCACCTGCTATCATGCCATACTCATGACAACCAAGCTTCTATGTGAAGTGTAGATATACACAGACCCTTTCCAAATCATTTCCTTCAGTATTATCAAGAGCATACTCAATTACTTCCACGACATGCAATGTGATCTTGTTTCTACACTCAACTACAGACATTATAAGCGGTCGACAATTCATAATCTCAGATCCGTTAAGCCTAAGAGCTTATAAAAACCAAAAATTGAAGTTATACAAACCAGATCACAAGACTTAAATTTGATTATCAATAAACAAAAATTGATTAGAATTTAGCGTGACGAGTTTATTACACTGCATTAAAAATGTTTATGGGTCGGCTGGATAATTGGAACCTGACGAGGGATTGGATGCGAGATGAGTTCATAAACGACATCAAAGGTTCTTATCCCTATAGTCGTGATTCAACTGAGTGCATATTTTGTCCACATGGTAATTTCTATAAGGAAATGGATTTCTCAACCGTTTTGAATTGTGAACGGCAGCCCAGTTTGATCGATTTACCTCTGGAAATAACCAACAATACCCAACAGGGCAAGATCCCCTTTTTGTCGTAATGGGACGATTTTGCCGCCGACAATGGACCCAAGTAAATCGAAGTCAGCGTTTCAGTTACATGTCTACAAAATGCCTCCATATTTGAACCGATCGGATCTAATTCCACCACAAAACTTCAAAATCAGTCAGAGGTTGAACCCGGATTACAAATGTGGCGCACCTGTTCGGGTCAGCCTAACCAAATTCCCAGACCTGAGTGAACTACCTGGGTCGACCGCGGTTTCCAGCTGGCAAGTGGGTTGTAATATTACTCAAGCTAAAGAATCTAGCCCGCGATGTTGTGTGTCATTTTCAACCTATTATAATGAGTCGATTGTACCATGCCCAACTTGTGTGTGTGGATGCCCGAGTGATACAGGTTTCTAGAACATGTAGTACAACTCAACCATCTCTCTTTCTCCCGTCACAAGCTCTCCTGGTTCCATTTGATAACAAAACCGCACTGTCAACAACTAAGCTAGTCTTCAGCGGAGAAATTTACCAAACCCGTTACCGTGTGGTGACAACTATGGGGTCAGTGTCAACTGGCATCTCCTTACCGACTACCGTGGAGGGTGGTCAGCTCGGATCACACTCTTCAATTGGGGTGATACTTCCTTCGCTGACTGGTTTGTTGCTATGGAAATAGAAAATTCTGCCACTGAGTTTGAGAGAGTGTTGTGGAGAGTTGCAATGTAGTCAATGAAGTATAGGGATGGGCCTGTTTCTTTGTTGTAACCAGCTAGCACAATGTTAACCTGATAAGGATTTTACAAAAAAGAAATAGTTTAAATGGGTCCATACCTGATTCAACAGGGGCGTTTGGATTAGCGTTATGACACTCAGGCTGTGACATATAATCAGTTTCATACCAGCTACAACATAAATAATTATCAAGGGAGTACTCATTTAACGCAACTGGTCTTGAGTTAAGAGGTGTCAATGACACAATATTCATGCAAGTTTCAGTGCTAATAAAAAAGATAACTGATATATAAAGAGAGAACCTGACAGAGGACAGGGTTGCTCTAGTAAAGGTCCATCACATCAGACCTCACTTGTGGTGCATCTATGAACATCCTATGAGCAACTAATGAACTTACAATCGGATTTTTACACGAGCATAGAAGTGAACTTGCAATCGGCTTTGTATATGAGCTTACATGTGAGCTTCAATGTGCAACTTCACATAGCACAAGTAGCCTCCAATATTGATGTAGCAGCTAAAGAACTTATTGCGGTTGCCACTAACGGAATAATGTTTGGATTAATATCCTCAAATTAGATGCACGTTTTTGTAAGAAGTCATGATACATGAGCTTATTAAAAATAGGTTAAAAAGCCATAAGCATAATTTGTATGCACTTATTAGTATACACGTATGCATCTTTTTAATATTTGTGTTTTTTAAATGTTTAGGACCTTTTGCTACTGTCCTTGTATTGCTACTGTCTTTGTTGTTACTCTATTTTGGAAACTCATACGTAGCAAAAGAAACAAATATAATGGGAACAATCTGCCGAATAATATTTTCTTGTACAAAGCAACCCAGCTAACCAGATAGTTTGTCACTCTAAGATCATATATTGCTCTGTGATTTTTGTATATGTGAGTGTATGTGTTGTGTACTTATGTTCGTGTACCTGATTATAAATTTTTGTACCTGGTTTGATCATCAAGTTTCCCAATATAGGCACTATCAAAGTACACAACACACCTATGTTGCCACTTAGTATTATTTATTAGTGAAAGCATGTGAGGGTTGGATAACATTTACCTAAAACATTTACTTACTTTTGGAAGCAAAATATGTGTACAATAGCTCTCAACGGGTTGCACATGCCAAATATTATCTGCAAGAAAATAAAATAAATTGATCAAAGATCCAAACACCACTTTTCACTTTCATTTACTCTATAAAAAAACATCCAATAAGCAACACAAATTAACTGAACAAAAAGGGTCATTATCCTTCTAGGTTGATTGGCTTGAATAGTCTCTTTAATTTCATAGATTTCACTAAAATTGATAAAAAGAAATATAAAGTCAACTGGTTATAATGAAATTAAGATTAGGTACATAGTAATTCCTTCTCGATAAAAAATTTACCAAATTGATTTGTCTAAAGAAAAAAGGACCTTCAAACTGGCTGATTCTATGTAATCAAAAGCTACACTCGATCAAAACAGCATATCGTAATCAGCTCTAGATGGTATATCTTACATCCTCTTTAAAAAAGCATAAGCTACTAAAGATTCGAGTCATACCAGTTTCTTTCACACTATCTGCTTTAAGTGAAGAGCTTTCCACGTATCCTAGAAGTTTTTTCCTTCAAGGGGTATCTTTCTTAGCAATTTCTGTCGCAGCTGATTAGATCACTTTTAAAACAGTATCAAAATAATATACCTTTTTGTAAATGTGGCTTAAAGCAACTGACACACCGATAATAACAAAACTAACCAACATTAGAAACTCACCTAAGATTTATATCCAATTGCCCTTTATCATTCTCAGATTTGGTCGACGATTAAGATAAAAGTTCAGCAACATCGGTTCAAGTCTCGGATGCAATGAAATTTCGCTCATATAACCTGGAAAAAGTTCAGTTATAAGGGATAATGATATCTTCTACATTCTTCTTTTCTTAACAGATTGCAAACAATCATGCTGATTTGAAGTTGACCGCTAAAGTCAAAACGTACCTCTTGTTAAGAATGTTCAGGTCCTGTTAACGTTTAAAAGCAATAAAGGATCCTATTATTCACCAAAAGAAGATGTGAAGGACTACAGTGCACTGGCCTTTTAACCATATATATGTACCCTTTAAAAACCATCTGCCCAAACACTTCAATCATAGAAACCATAAAGGTTTACTATTATTTATATAATCCCAATCCACCCATACTCCAAATATTCGTAGACAATAAATGGATACAAAAACTAATATAACATTACTCCTAAGGAAACTAACATCAAAACCATCATTAATCAGAAACCATCATCATCAAATCAGAAACCATCATTGTTACATTATCAAACACTCAATTTTCATTATTCTAAAAGAGATAATAAAGTAATTAAGCATATAAAATAGCATTGAGAAGTGTTATATCCCAGTTACCTCTCATGATCACTGGCCCGATTATGGTGTGACCCTTTTTAGGACTCGAGGTCCTTCAAAACATGCCCCCCAGGGCTTCCCATTAGCTTTTTCTCCCTGCATCATATCAGAAGCCCTAAAATCAAGTTGAAATCATTAAAATTGCAATTAAAAATAAAAGAGTTGTATGAATTTATATTAGGGTTTCTGAATTTTATTAATAATAATTTATTAGTTCGATCTTGTGTGTGGCTTGTTGGAGATCGATTAAATTTTTAGGGTTTCAGGGATTTGTGAGATATATATTTTTTTATATTTAGGATATCTTTGAACCGTTTATTTATTTAACTTGCAAAATAAAATCCAAAAATAATTATTAAAAATCAAAAATTACAAAAATTAACAAAAAAAATATGACGTGGATTAATGGATGCTTATGTGGCATATCCCTCCTCTTATATATAATGTAATGTAAAGATATATATATATATATATATATATATATATATATATATATATATATATATATATATATATATATATATATATATATATATATATATATATATATATATATATATATATTGTAAAACCTCTTATTTTACCTTATTGACTTTGTCAACTTTTGTACTATTTATTTTTGGAATCTATATAATTCTACCTTTATATGAGTTATTTTTAATCATATACCTTTTGTCATACTACCTTTCATATTTATTTTATATTTATATGGACCTCTAGTCATTGTTGACTACTCTGGCAACTGACTGGCCACCTGAATGAACCAGGACTCATCACCTCAGTACATATGTAACACCCCATTTTGATAAATGGAATGTCACGCGTAATTATGGCGTGTCATCAAAGCATGCAAGGTAATATGTAGTAAAACATACATGACCATAGGGAAAACCGGAATCAAACATCGGTTCCCAAACATAAGCCCAAAACATAACAAAGTAAATGAACTGAATGAAAGACTAAACAAGCATAAATATATGAAGGAAACAGGAGAAGAAGTCTATGGCAGCTTCCATCCTATGCATGTCCTCCAAATGCTCGAGTCTTGGGTACCTGCCGTTTTGGGACATGGAAAGGAAAGTAACGGCTGAGCAAAACGCTCAGTGCACGGATATACAATATAGCATGAAATAGGATAAGCATGTAACATATTACAGCGGAAGACTAAGTTCTGAGTAGACTGGTTAAGTATTGAGAAAACTGGTTTTATAGTTTGAAAAGCCTTATGTTTATCTTATGAAAACTGTTTTAACATATATATATACCATAGCCCATATAGGTCATGAAAAGGTCACGTGCATGAATACTTGGAGGGGTGACCTCATCATGCTGATTAGAGGGGATGCCTCTAATTAATATACTGGTCTGGGTAGGAGGGATCAACTCCTTGTGAAGGATGCAAGGCACACACCACATTCACCATGAAATACTGAATAAAACATGTAACTAGGATGCACCCATACGCCCCACATGATATAACAATATGGCCAAAACTGAAAGAGACGCCACGAGCAATCACTCCGCCATGGGGAAGTCATAACATTGGTGCCTCCAATGTTATGGTTATGGTACCTCCATAACTAGGTGAAACTGGTCATGCTTGTATATGGCTATAGATTATGCTAATTAAACATAAGCAGTTCAAAACAATAAAACAAATACTGGGGAAAACAGTTGGCTGCAAACGGGGAAATCCTAATAAGGAAAGAATGTCCATACTGAAAGGACGGGAATCCGTACCTCAAGTCCAATGAATGAACGGAAGAAAGACTCCTACTTCTGGATCACTAACGCTACATGAATACACACGTGTATAAGTATCGAATCACTGATTACGTACTGGGTTTTATGTCTCATCTTAGCTTACTTGTATGTTTTAGGTCATGGTTTACTGTTTAAAGCCTTAAACTGTGTTTATCTTGTATTCTGATTAATCTGATTAAGTATTACTGGTATTTCATGTATTATTATACTTACTGTGTAATAATAAGTAACTTTCCAAAAATAGCAGGTTTCCAAAAATAGAAAGTTTCCAAAAATAGAAAGTTTCCAAAAATAGAAAGTTTCCAAAAATAGAAAGTTTCCAAAAATAGAAAGTTACCAAAAATAGAAAGTTTCCAAAAATAGAAAGTTTCCAAAAATAGAAAGTTTCCAAAAATAGAAAGTTTCCAAAAATAGAATTTACTGCTTAAAATAGATTAGTTTCTAAAAATAGAAAGTTTCCAAAAATAGATCAGCTGCCTTAATTAAATAAGTTTCCATATATAGAAGGTTTCCATGATTAAAGCTGCCTGAAATAGATAGATTTCATATATAGAAGGTTTCCATTAATAGATTAGTTGCCTTATTTAATTAAGTTTCTATAAATAGAAGTTTCCATAATTAGAATTAAGCTGGTTACATAAGCCAAAAATATAAGTCTAAGTGTTTATATGCTTATTTCTTAAGTCATATGGTATAGTGTATAGTTTAATTATTATTTCATGTATTTTAATTAAACTATAGGTTAAGCATTTAATTAAAGTATAACATGTTTTAATTAAAATGGACTAAATTACTTAGGTTAAAATGTATATTAATATGTATTAATAATATAACCTAAGTCATGTCTAAATTAATTAATTATAAGCATGTTTTAAATAATTAATTAATTATAACTTATAACGTAAAATACTTAGGTTAAATTAATATCATGCTAAATTAATAATTAAAAATAACCTAAGTCATGGTTTAATTAATATCTCATGTTATTAATTAATTTATATCCTAAGTTCATAATTCATAAAATTAACATGTAGCATAAATCATGATTTAACCAACGAACCGTGAACCGGGCATGAAATCGACACCGTACCAGGGGTACGAAATCAGGGTTCCCCTTGGTTCCTTGCTGCCGTGGGACCCACACCACCAAACCGGGACCATATGGTCTCGGTGGTGGTTTCTAGGCCAAGCCGTGACCCCCTTGGGGCACGGTCTAGGCGTCGGCTAAACCAAACACCCGTAAAACACCCTTTGATTTTACCTCTTAACCAAATACATGTTTATTTTATGTTTTTAAAATAGGTTTTAAAAACATCATGTTCTTAATCAATTTTACCAAATCAAATCAAAAGAAGGAATTAAAAAGAAAGGTTAAAAAGATATACCGAATGTGTGGATCAATATAGGATGAACAAACACGAACACTTGTACAATATTCAAGATCAAAATCAACAAGAACATCCCCTCTTGGTGTGTTATAGGTGGCGGCCACAAAAGGAGAGGAAGAACAAAATTAGGGTTTTAATTGTTTTCAATAAAATGTGATAAATGAATGAATTTTTCCCCTAACCCCTTGTTTAGTAAAAATGATGGGCTAGGCCCTTTTCTTGTCCCTAATTTCGTGGTTCATGGGGCCCACATGGGGTAACCCAAATGTTTTTCGTGTCTAAATAATAAGTGTGTTCTCGTGTTCGTGTTTTACGTGTTTTAATTAGTTAAGTGTTCATTCGTGTTTATTGGTGTTCGTGTTTAGTGTGTTCTCGTTAAATATCTACCGTGCCTAATATATTTATACGTGCTCGTAGTTATATTATATGTATTTACGTGATTATTTTAGTTCGTGTTTTAATGGTGATCATGATTTAATTATGTTCCCGTGAAATACTTATTAACTGCTTATCATGAGTTCGTACGTAAACGATACTTATCATGTTATACACGTATGTACTTACTTGATTAATAGCACATGAATGTGATCAATACTGAATAAGGTAAGTTTTAATCTTGGACGTACGATCTTAAGGGCACTATTCATGGTAAAAGCATGCGGGTTTTACAATTCTTCCCCCCTAAAAAGAATAATTCGTCCCCGAATTATAGATAAAGTAACTGGAAGCGAAACATACCCGAATCAAAATGGAAAGGTATGCAAAATGAAGGAAATGAAGGTGACATGGTAGAAGGGAACGTGGGACGTGACATGTCTTGAAAAGACATGGAACGTGACGTGACTGAAAGGACATATCTAATCGATAAAAGAAAAATGGATAAGAAGTCCGGATGAACTTGTCCGTTTCCAAGTGGCCTCCCTCCTGGAACGGTTCCTTCAGAAGATCCTGACACTAATGATAAATCTTGGTCCTCCTGACCTTGACTTGGAATACGAAGAAATTCTTGGTTATCAACGGAAGGTAGATCCCCTAAATTCGATCGAGGAAAATAAGAGTTAACGTGCAAGGGTAACTGAAATGTTACGATACAAGACCATCTGACTTAACTGATAATTAAAAACGATGCGCGAGACATAAAGAAACGTAGTACGTGAAAAATTTTGAACGTGATACGTGAAAAATTTTGAACGTGCTACGTGGAGATATGGCGAGTGTAGTATGAGTAAACATATCGTGATCCATGATACGTGTAACATATCTTGTTCATGATATGAGGAACGTGGAATGAACATGACATGTGAGACATATCGTGATCATAGAATATAATGGCGGTAACGCCAAACGCTACAAGGTGAGACGTGGAATATGACGTGAAACGTCTATCTGATGATGGAGAGTTATACTAAACTTGGGTCTGGTCTCACAAGTTCTTGCAAACTTCCCAGAATGAGAAAAGAAATGAACGTAAAATCGTAAGCCAAGATACGATCATGAACGTGAATAGTGTCATGAACGTGAGCGCGAAAGCAAGTCGTGGAATTAGAATGAAGACGTGAAGTAAGTTAGGAGTACAATTACGAATCTTTGTCTGACCCGATAGCTGAGGGATTGCCAAGTGATCGGATGAGCCTTGGCTGGAACATGTTCGTTCAATCTGTTGGTTCTGAAATCCGTACGGATGTAAGGATTCTGCAGACTTGATCAAACTGTTGACAATAACCCAGATAGCATCATGCTTCTTCTGAGTTTGCTGAAATCTGGTAACTAAAATCCATGGAGATCTTGTCCCTTTTCGATTCACAATTTCATATGATGAAAACATCCCAGTTTGTTGGTGTCCTATCTTAACCTGTTGGTATGTCAGGTACCTAGATATGAACGTAACTGTATCTTGCTTCGTAGAACTTGATACCTAGGAGTTTGCGAAACTCTGAGTCTCTGAATCTAGACTTCTCCTAGCGTATAATTTTCTAGAACACCTAATGTAGTGTAGGGTTCTCTCCTTTACGCATAAGTTGAGTCATGGTAAGATTAACCATAGAAACCCATGTGATTCAGTGTGTCACTGTAATCAAACAGAATTGATATTGGAAAAAAAAATTCCAGGGTAGAATTTCTCTTGTCATAGAATTTGCAACATAGTGCAGATATGGTCTTCTTGTTCTTCTCTAGGCTTAGAGGAAATCAGGTTATCCTCAATGAAAACGCTGATGAATTTGTTTAGGAGTTCATGGAAACTCAATTTATTAAGTCCATAATTCGGTTGGAGCATTGATGAGACTAAATCAAAATCATAAATCTAGCATGACCGAGTCGTGTACGAATAGCAGTCATGGACATGTCCTGCTTTTTCACTCGTCACTGTTGGCAGCATGATCGTGAGTTCGATCTTGGAAAAGTGATTAACACCATACGGTTGATTGGACATGTTGTCAATATGTGGAGGAGAATAACGGTCATGAATGGTGATTTGTTTAAGTCGACGGTAGTCGACACATAATCTCATGGTACCATCCTTCTCCTTGAAGGTTCTTCTGGAGTGTAAGGAACAATTTTGGAATAAACCGTCGGTTATGCGTAAAAGGACCTTAGTAGTCGTGTGTTACTGACAGCTAGAAAATCTTAACAATTATTGCTAACACGGCACGTGCTTGGAAAGCATAGATAATTTGTACAGATTTTCCTGATGGAAAATCAAGCTGAATGTATTCAGGAGCCTGAACATTACTGTACATAATTATGAATCATAGCATGGTGTGGTGTTCATAGTACATAATTAGGATAAAATTCATCTCGTGTCTGTCCGAGGAAATGCGTTAGCAGCTTGGATCTTATCATTAAGCTGAAGGAAAACCTTCGTATGCGTGGGAATACGAAAGGCGTCCTTCATGGTCATGAATACATGATATATGGTGAAAGAAATGAAAGTGACATCGGCAACGTGACAGTTCTCACTTATGCGCCGGTAATGGTATTGAAATTCTTGTGGCCTGATTAATACATGGCAGAACAAAATGGATATACCCTTGGAGGGTATCCTGAATTTCTTCGAAATGTTCCATAGTTGGACGTGAGTCATGTGTCTTGACTCGTGTCTTGGAACTATGAAATATGTCTTAACTGGTGTCTTGATATGTGTTCTCAGAAAGTATACGTGAGACATGTGTCTTGACTGATGTCTTGACATGTGTCTCGAGATGTGAAACAATTAGAACTACAAATATTAGGTTAATATGCCAGAATTGGCGGATCGGTTGGACTACTGATCATTTGTATGTCTGATCACGTCCGTGGCCGGAGCCTCGGTTGCGATTTCTAGGATAGTTGCTGTCATAGTAGTGGTTACTATCATCTTGTCTGTCGGTTCCATGACGGTCATTCTCATGACCGTGACTCATGTAACTATTTAGCTGAGTGGCCGGCTGGTACTGGTTTGCACTCATATGGCTGAAATGGCGGCCGAACGACGTGTACATGTAACTATGAATTTGGGACAATGATTGATGGGAATTGTCTGATGGTGAAGCATCTTCTCGTCCAAATGCTTTGCTCCGACGCCTTTGTCTTCGTCTTTTAGGATCTCCAGGTTGTGAACAGCATCATCATCAGCATCTCGTAGCGTCTCCCAACATCAGCAGCATCAACTTTCAGTAACATCTCCAAGCTATGAGCGGCATCGACAATCTTGTAGAATATCAGCAAGTGAACATACGCCTGAGATGATTTAGAATCGACTAGCGAATACTCGTGAAGTATTGCAAGTGGGATACACATGGATTAAGGTACATGTAATACACATGAAATACGGTACGTGGAGTACACATGGAATGCACATGAAATGATCGGTATGGGCTCGATCATTTGTCATGATTTAAGGAAAGTAAACCGGTTAAACGGTTAGGAAAACCATCATGATAACCTGGCAGTATTAGCATAGACATCATTCTGGTTGCATAGAGAAACGCTAAAGTGTGGTTACACAAAATTCAACGATGATTTTCCTGACAGCATGATCAATGAAAACCAACCATGACTATCATGAAAGCATGATTCAATGAAATCTAACAATGTCTTGCAGAACAACGTAAATGACAAAAGAGGCGTAAGACGTAATCAACATGAAAATGGAATTATCATGAAGGAACATAAAACGATCTATCATAAAGGAGTGTATAACATATTCAGCATGAAACCGAAGTTAACCATGACAGTATGAAAACATACTTGACATAAAAAAAACATAGTAACTTATGAGGGGACATGAAAAAAAATTTATGCCAATAAATCATGAGAAAAATTTTATGCATGAAAATAGTGCATGAATGCGTAATGTAGTTTATAAAGACCTTTTATATGTGCGAGGGGACGCCTATGGGTCGGTCCCAAAACAAAAGACATGGCGAGGAGACGCCTATGGGTCGGTCCCAAAGTTAAAAATTTCGATAAAAGCACATGCGACTAAATAGGGCCAGTCCTGTACCAACCATTACTTAGTCATAATCCCTGCAACAATGATACATGAAACATGAATAAATGAAACTTATCTGTCAAAACTTATCAGAAAAAAGAAAAAAAAATTATGTGACTAATTATGAACTACTGGGGTTCTGTCCACATAGCCACAGTTCACGAGGAACATTATGCATGAAACAATGACACATAACTAAATATGAATGACGGTTGCCCTTCCATATTAGTAAAACAATATCGATGAAAACGTCAAGGTTAAAACCTCAAGGTGCTGAAAACATCATGGTTAAAACAACAATGTGCTGAAAACATCAATACGTGGAATAACAACCGTTGGCTTAGGAAGCTCCTGGTGACTACCCACTAGTCACAGGTCGAATTTTAGAGCCTACAGGTCGAAGCCTTGGCTCTGATACCATAATTGTAACACCCCATTTTGATAAATGGAATGTCACGCGTAATTATGGCGTGTCATCAAAGCATGCAAGGTAATATGTAGTAAAACATACATGACCATAGGGAAAACCGGAATCAAACATCGGTTCCCAAACATAAGCCCAAAACATAACAAAGTAAATGAACTGAATGAAAGACTAAACAAGCATAAATATATGAAGGAAACAGGAGAAGAAGTCTATGGCAGCTTCCATCCTATGCATGTCCTCCAAATGCTCGAGTCTTGGGTACCTGCCGTTTTGGGACATGGAAAGGAAAGTAACGGCTGAGCAAAACGCTCAGTGCACGGATATACAATATAGCATGAAATAGGATAAGCATGTAACATATTACAGCGGAAGACTAAGTTCTGAGTAGACTGGTTAAGTATTGAGAAAACTGGTTTTATAGTTTGAAAAGCCTTATGTTTATCTTATGAAAACTGTTTTAACATATATATATACCATAGCCCATATAGGTCATGAAAAGGTCACGTGCATGAATACTTGGAGGGGTGACCTCATCATGCTGATTAGAGGGGATGCCTCTAATTAATATACTGGTCTGGGTAGGAGGGATCAACTCCTTGTGAAGGATGCAAGGCACACACCACATTCACCATGAAATACTGAATAAAACATGTAACTAGGATGCACCCATACGCCCCACATGATATAATAATATGGCCAAAACTGAAAGGGACGCCACGAGCAATCACTCCGCCGTGGGGAAGTCATAACATTGGTGCCTCCAATGTTATGGTTATGGTACCTCCATAACTAGGTGAAACTGGTCATGCTTGTATATGGCTATAGATTATGCTAATTAAACATAAGCAGTTCAAAACAATAAAACAAATACTGGGGAAAACAGTTGGCTGCAAACGGGGAAATCCTAATAAGGAAAGAATGTCCATACTGAAAGGACGGGAATCCGTACCTCAAGTCCAGTGAATGAACGGAAGAAAGACTCCTACTTCTGGATCACTAACGCTACATGAATACACACGTGTATAAGTATCGAATCACTGATTACGTACTGGGTTTTATGTCTCATCTTAGCTTACTTGTATGTTTTAGGTCATGGTATACTGTTTAAAGCCTTAAACTGTGTTTATCTTGTATTCTGATTAATCTGATTAAGTATTACTGGTATTTCATGTATTATTATACTTACTGTGTAATAATAAGTAACTTTCCAAAAATAGCAGGTTTCCAAAAATAGAAAGTTTCCAAAAATAGAAAGTTTCCAAAAATAGAAAGTTTCCAAAAATAGAAAGTTTCCAAAAATAGAAAGTTACCAAAAATAGAAAGTTTCCAAAAATAGAAAGTTTCCAAAAATAGAAAGTTTCCAAAAATAGAAAGTTTCCAAAAATAGAATTTACTGCTTAAAATAGATTAGTTTCTAAAAATAGAAAGTTTCCAAAAATAGATCAGCTGCCTTAATTAAATAAGTTTCCATATATAGAAGGTTTCCATGATTAGATTAGCTTCCTGAAATAGATAGATTTCATATATAGAAGGTTTCCATTAATAGATTAGTTGCCTTATTTAATTAAGTTTCTATAAATAGAAGTTTCCATAATTAGAATTAAGCTGGTTACATAAGCCAAAAATATAAGTCTAAGTGTTTATATGCTTATTTCTTAAGTCATATGGTATAGTGTATAGTTTAATTATTATTTCATTTATTTTAATTAAACTATAGGTTAAGCATTTAATTAAAGTATAACATGTTTTAATTAAAATGGAATAAATTACTTAGGTTAAAATATATATTAATATGTATTAATAATATAACCTAAGTCATGTCTAAATTAATTAATTATAAGCATGTTTTAAATAATTAATTAATTATAACTTATAACGTAAAATACTTAGGTTAAATTAATATCATGCTAAATTAATAATTAAAAATAACCTAAGTCATGGTTTAATTAATATCTCATGTTATTAATTAATTTATATCCTAAGTTCATAATTCATAAAATTAACATGTAGCATAAATCATGATTTAACCAACGAACCGTGAACCGGGCATGAAATCGACACCGTACCCCGAACCAAATCAGGGTTCCCCTTGGTTCCTTGCTGCCGTGGGACCCACACCACCAAACCGGGACCATATGGTCTCGGTGGTGGTTTCTAGGCCAAGCCGTGACCCCCTTGGGGCACGGTCTAGGCGTCGGCTAAACCAAACACCCGTAAAACACCCTTTGATTTTACCTCTTAACCAAATACATGTTTATTTTATGTTTTTAAAATAGGTTTTAAAAACATCATGTTCTTAATCAATTTTACCAAATCAAATCAAAAGAAGGAATTAAAAAGAAAGGTTAAAAAGATATACCGAATGTGTGGATCAATAGAGGATGAACAAACACGAACACTTGTACAATATTCAAGATCAAAATCAACAAGAACACCCCCTCTTGGTGTGTTATAGGTGGCGGCCACAAAAAGAGAGGAAGAACAAAATTAGGGTTTTAATTGTTTTCAATAAAATGTGATAAATGAATGACTTTTTCCCCTAACCCCTTGTTTAGTAAAAATGATGGGCTAGGCCCTTTTCTTGTCCCTAATTTCGTGGTTCATGGGGCCCACATGGGGTAACTCAAATGTTTTTCGTGTCTAAATAATAAGTGTGTTCTCGTGTTCGTGTTTTACGTGTTTTAATTAGTTAAGTGTTCATTCGTGTTTATTGGTGTTCGTGTTTAGTGTGTTCTCGTTAAATATCTACCGTGCCTAATATATTTATACGTGCTCGTAGTTATATTATATGTATTTACGTGATAATTTTAGTTCGTGTTTTAATGGTGATCATGATTTAATTATGTTCCCGTGAAATACTTATTAACTGCTTATCATGAGTTCGTACGTAAACGATACTTATCATGTTATACACGTATGTACTTACTTGATTAATAGCACATGAATGTGATCAATACTGAATAAGGTAAGTTTTAATCTAGGACGTACGATCTTATTGGCACTATTCATGGTAAAAGCATGCGGGTTTTACAACATATTTTTGAGATAAACTGTAACCTTACTTAATTTAATTAATAAGTACCTGGACTTATTTTAGATGTACATATTTACATATATTACATAATAGGAATAAACACCTAACACCTTAAAACAATGTACATTATTTTACATTGTCATTTAATTACTTTAAGTAAGTAAAATAGTTATAGTGATGTAGTCATTATACACTTTCACTAAATTACCTAAAAGCTTCAACAATGATACCTATAACTCAACAAATGCTTACAATATTAAACAAGGTCTATTATTCTCATTAAACACTTGATAAAAATTATCAAAACACCTTCCCACATGCATGCTAATGCCGTGTATATATATACATACCTACCCATTCATAATCATTTTCCTAACTTACAAGTGTAATCATGTACACTCCACTAATACACTATAGCTTAAGCTTAAACCATGCTTTTCTTACACATTTACTTACACACACCATGCATAACACTATGCAAGCCTTTTCTTGTCCCCTTTGACCTCAAAACACACGGCATCTCCTTGCCACTTGAAGGGAAAGTCCATTTGCTATTTTAAGCATGTGTAGGAAAGAAAGCAAGTATATCCCAACCAAATCACAAAGATATCTAGGAAGAGATTCATTGTACCAACAAAGATCTCCTAAGGATCTTCTCTTTCCTTAATTTAGCCGAAACACACAACTCACAAACACAAAACACTTGCAACTCAAATATCACTTCACTATCTCTCTCTCAACCTACGGCTCAAACACATTTCCACCATTAACAAGACCTTCAAACTCCATTCCTACTCATAAATCATGTCTCATACTACATGAATGTTAACCATTAGTTCACTCTACAAATATCTTGATCATTGAAGCAAGAAAGAAGCCCTAGAAGCCTCCATTGAAGCCCATGGCTACATATTTGTTACTAGGATCTCCATTGTTGAAAGCTTATCACTTGTTCTTACTCATTCTCCTATCACTCCTAAACCTATCTAAACAAGTAAGTTAAACTTAAACCTATCTTTCAATATATTTACCTTTCATATACATTAACATACACATGGTTATTCTTAGTAAAATTTAATGTTGAAACAAAAATATGAAACACTAGACCTTATATAGGTCACAGCTTTATTTTTGTTATGACTTAAAATGATGTAAAATCTTAATAACCATGAATAACATATCACTATGGACTAGTTAAACTTGAAGATCTATGAAAAATATGACCATGCACATGTTGGACGTGGGTTTTCATCCCATGGTTCAATATGGGTTAAGCTTGTAATGTTTAAGTGTGACTAGAAATATTAGATCTATAATTATAGTTGCCTTAAAATGTTAAGCTTACTAGTTACACCTTATAAGATTTAGTTTTAAGCTCACTATAATAAGTTGCCTAAATAAATCTTTATTGTCACTAAATAATATGTTTACTAAAACTTTTGGTGTCAAAAATATAACAATGTAAAGTTTCGGGTTTAAAAACATAGATCCATAAATGTTTTGGATTAAAATGCAAGATCTATGAAACTTTGGGTTAAAATAGTAAATCTATAATGTTTCGGGTTAAAATGGAAAATATAATACTTTCGGGTTTGATTTGTAATTTTACTAAGAGTAGGGATCTAAATGAACAACTATAGAAACTTATTTTCTAAAAATATAAACCTTAGGGTCACTTTTGTAATTAGCCGAGAGTTAAAGGGGTGTTTTGGACACTATCTGAAACTTCAAGTTAACAAAAAGGACCTAAATGAAATTACTAAGGCGTTAGGGTAAATTCTGTAACTTAATAAAATCCTAGGGATTACCTTTGCCATTTGCCGAAATCTACTATAAGCCCTAGGGACCTATCTTGCCAAGTTAACAAACTTTACTAACCCTAAGTAAACCCTAGGGGCTATTTGTGCCTTAAGCCGAAACATATATAAGCCCTAGGGGGCATTTATGAAACTTATAACAACCCTAATATAAGCCGAATGTTATAGGGACTAAATTTGCCATTTAATGAAACTTAAACAAACCCTAGTTACACGTGTAACTAGGGAGGGACCAATATTGTAATTACTTGAAATATTTAGAAACCTTAGGGGTATAAAAGTAATTTAACCGCGGGTAATTATTTAAATAGAAGGACTAAAATGTAATTTATACAAAGTATAACGAACCCTAAATTTACTATATATTTATACACGATATTTAAGACGTAAAATTTAAATAAACATAACAATTGTTATTTTTCCAAACTTATAATTTAATAATTATAAACACTACAGAAACGTGGAATTTAATTAAAATGTTATACGTTTTATAAACCTTAATTATATATTAAATATAAATTAAAAATGATTAACTTATAAAATAAATATATTAATTATATTTATTTTCTATTACTTTAAATATATATAAAACTACCTTTTATAAATATTTAAAGTGTTTTATAAACAACATAAGTAAAAAAATAATAATTAAATAGATTAATTAATTTAACCTTATTATTTATTTTATACTTAAAATAAATACTACTATAACTTGTACAACGATTAACTAGTATCGTAATAAAATGCTTAAAACCAGTATAAGCATGCACAAATTTATTCAGAAACTTTTATGCATTATGTTATGTATTTACTGAGACCTTATAATTATCTAGGTCGTTGACTGTATCGTGAGCATCTTATCAGATTTATCAACTGACTTATTGTTGTACTACTAAGGTGAGTTCATGGCCCCACTTTATATATTGACAAACTTTTAAACCTTTTAATGGGGAAGAAAACATGTAACATATTTTATTTTATGGACATGAATTGAACTTTGAAACCTTTGATTACATTGCCTATTGTAGATGAACCCGCATGACCCGTGCATCTGAAACTGTTAGAATTATTGAATTACCTGAATGTTATAAATAGATCTATTAGGGATTGACCGTCCCCATCTGGGTGAGTCATGCTCACTGTGCCTAGGCCAGGACAACCGATGTTTCACATGTGAGCACTTATTATTTTTATGGGTGCCTTTTTATAAGGCGAATGGTCCTTATTTGTTAAGGACTTAACGGGTAAGTCTCAGTTTCAGGCAATATGGGAATGTAATTACTTTTAAGTATTGATGCTTTGTGCATTACTACTTCAGTGAATGTTTATTGTCCAAACTTATTTTATTAAACCTGTAAATTCACCAACTTTATGTTGACTCTCTAAGCATGTTTTCTCAGGAAACTGAAGCAGGTATTGGTGTGCATGGAGTCAAGCATCATGATAGGCTGCATTTATAGAGCTTATCTGGGGTTTTATAAACTGGGGAATAATTCAAACTACTGAACAATGTTAAGGCTTATTTTAATGACATTTGCACTTTTAATCATGTAATAGTGTCGCTCTATACGATATCTGCTGTTGATCCACCTACGTGACACCCAAATATTATTTCCGCTGCATTTGACCCAATTTGGGGGTGTCATAGAATGGTATCAGAGCGATAGTTATAGAGAATCAAAACAAAATTAAAATAAATATAAAAATAAATTTTTTATATATTATGGACTATAACTGCTTTAAAAATCTTTTGGGATTTTCGGGACTAGAATAGTTAAGCATACAGAGTGTAGAGCATACATCTATTGTGTGATTGACTGTGCATTGATTATTAACATGCGGTTGATTAATCTTATAAGTATTAACGTAACCTTTAACATCGCTATGTTAAACGGCACTATTATATAATTTAAATTATAATTCCCAAAACTTTTTACTTGAGTAAGTTTATACTTATGTCAATTAAAACTATATTACTTTCAGATTCACCATGACATCACCTACTGATACTCCTGCTGCCGTATCCCCGACGACCGTCTTGTGTGGATGGCTATCTGCCAGTGACGCAGACGATAGTCACACTTCTATCGACGCCACATCTATTGAGGCTCTCATCTCTACTCTACCTATTTCAATTATTTCCCCCGCTGGGGAAGAGGTTCAGCCGACTGCTGCCTTACCACCTTTACCACCAGCCTCTACCCTGCTGGGCTATGCACCAGAGTCTCTACCGCCTCATAAGAGGAGGTACGAGGCACCTCTCGATTCCACTTTTGAGATCGGTGAGGGTTCCCGGGCTAGACATGCTGACCCCGTTCAGGCCCAGATTACTACACTGGCCGCACGCCAGGCTCAGGATGTAGCGGATATTCATGCTCTGCTATCGGCTGGACAGGCCGGGCGCGCTATTCTATAGCAGCGTCAGGACCTCTTATCTTGGACTGTTGGTGCTGAGGCGCACGCTACACGAGGAGCGTGGTCTACTACTTACCATTCTCTCCAGTGGTTGCTGGAGGAGAATGTGTTCCTCCGTGGGCAGATATACTTACTACAGAGTCAGCAGGCGGATACTCACACCGCTCTCTTGACCATGGAAGAGACTCTTGCCATCTTCTTTGACCTCCAGGATGTCCGTCACCAGGGGTTGACATCAGAGACCGCTCACCTTCGAGGAGTCCAGCAGACTTTCAGAGACCGGTTCATAGAGGTACTTCGACTCCTTAATGAGACCCGAGCCGCCCTGACCACGATGCAGGATGCTAGACAGGCACCGGTTGCCCCACCACCACCAGTGGCACCAGCTATTTCTGAGTAGTCTGTTAGACGGGGGTAGATTAGTTGTACTAGATTTCTGTACATCATGTCAAGCTATTAGGGTTTCATCCCGGCTAGCATGATTTAGGATCTTTTGTATTTGTACTTTCCTTTCATCAGTTGTATCCTTGTACTGTACTTTAGAATGTAGACGATGTACTTTAGATTACATGTACCACCATCCCAGACAAGCGGGCTGTGCTCTGTCTTGGATCAGGTTGTGCATTTTGTATTGTATTCCTATTCGAGAAATGGCATGTACTCGTCATCTTTTGTTATATTATGTGCTGTATTATATTATGAACTCTTAACAGGTTGTCATATTTGTTGTGAATTCTATGCATGTACTCTTTTCATGCACCTAAATATAAACTGTACTAATACATGAAACTAATGATATTATTTTGTGTATGACTATAGACAAATGGCAATCACTAGACTCACTACCGACCCCAACAACGCGGCTGCTACCCAAAACATCACTGCTGCCCAACTAAGGGAAATGATTGACCAGGGTATCGCAACTGCGAGGCTGCCAGTAGAAACGGGGATCATAGTCTAAACTCCAATGCCCGCAGGAACAACCAAGCCACTAGAGGTTGCTCTTACCCTGATTTTCTGAAATTTAAGCCTTCCTACAACAAGGGCAAATAAGGAGTGGTGGAACTGATGCAGTGGTTTGAAAGGTTGGAGACCGTGTTCCGCATCAGCGATTGTGCAGAAGAGAACAAAGTAAAGTTTTCCACCTGCACATTACTTGAGAGTGCCCTTACTTGGTGGAAATCTGTAGTTGCTACTATTGGACACGATGTTGCCTATGCTCTCAACTGGACAAAGCTGAAGGAGAGAATGACAGAGAAATACTGTCCAAGGGGAGAAATGAAGAAACTTGAGATCGAATTGTGGGATCTCAGATGCAGGAACAATGACATCACTGCATACAACCAAAGGTTCCAAGAGTTGACCCTAATGTGTACCAGAATATTTGTGGAGGAGGAAGATAAGATTGAGAAGTATGTGGGTGGACTCCCAGACGCCATTCACGACAGTGTGCTCGCATCTCGACCTACTACCGTCGAGAATGCCATTGAGTTCGCTACTGAATTGATCAACAAAAGAGTTCGTACCATATCCGAGAGGCAAACTGACAACAAGCGAAAGGCAGATGAGTATTTCTGCAGTCAACACCAGCAACATCCTAAGAAGCAGAATGCTGGGCAAGTTTATAGTGCTACCTCTGCAGGAGCTAACTCGTACGTGGGCGCCAAACCTTTATGCTCAAAGTGCAACTATCATCATACTGTTGATAGCCCATGCAAGACCTGCTACAGATGTGGACAAGTGGGTCATTTTGCTAGAACCTGTCGAGTTAATGCTGTCACTCAGGCATGACCCACTCAAAACACTGGAAACTACCATAACAGGGGCGGATACAATGCCCGTGGGAACGGGAATGGACAGCAGGGGAACCACAATGCTGTTGGAGGAAACAGCAATGGACCCAAGAAGGGAGTTGTGTGCTATGAGTGTGGAGCACCAGGACACGTGAGACCAGGTTTTCCTAAGCGGGCCAACCAGAACAGGAACAGTGGAGGAGCTTCGTCCAGAGTGTACGTGGTCGGCAATGCAAAGGCCAACCCAAATTCGAATGTCGTGACTGGTACGTTTCTACTAAACAATCATTATGCATCTGTTTTGTTTGATACTGGAGTAGACCGAAGTTTTATATCCACTGAATTTAGCCAAGTACTAGAAGTTATTCCTACAAGCTTAGATCACCATTACTCCGTGGAATTAGCTGACGGTAAAATTGTAGATGCTGACACTATCATTAGAGGTTGTACCTTAAATCTTTCCAAACATCAGTTCAACATTGACCTTATCCCCGTAAACCTTGGTAGCTTTGATGTTATTATTGGCATGGACTGGTTAGCGAGATACCACGCAGTCATTGTTTGTGATGAAAAACTAGTCTGTATTCCATGGGGAAACGAAACACTAATCATTCGAGGAGACGGTAACACCGACCTCACTGATACTAGACTTAGTGTTATCTCTTGTACAAAAGCTCAGAAATATTTTTTGAGAGGATGTCCTATCTTCTTGGCCCATATTTCTCAAACAGATGAAGAAGGTAAGCCCGAGAAGAAGCAAATCAAGACGTACCCATCGTCCGAGATTTTCCAGAAGTCTTTCCTCATGAGTTTCCAGGCTTACCACCGACCCGACAAGTGGAATTTCAAATTGATTTGATTCCCGGAGCTGCACCTGTAGCTAAAGCTCCATACCGGTTGGCACCGTCAGAGATGAAAGAACTAGCTGAACAACTCCAGGAACTATCTGACAAAGGATTCATTCGACCCAGTTCCTCACCATGGGGAGCTCCTGTGTTATTTGTCAAAAAGAAAGACGATTCTTTTCGAATGTGCATCGATTACAGAGAACAGAATAAGCTAACTGTGAAGAATTGTTATCCGCTTCCTCGCATTGACGACCTATTTGACCAACTGCAAGGGTCAAGTGTGTATTCCAAGATTGACTTGAGATCTGGATACCATCAACTACGAGTCAGGGAGGAAGATGATCCAAAAACAGCTTTTAGAACTCGTTACGGTCATTACGAATTCCAGGTTATGCCATTTGGGTTGACCAATGCACCAGCTATTTTCTTGGACCTTATGAACCGTGTGTGCAGACCCTACCTCGATAAATTCGTGATAGTCTTCATTGACGATATACTCATTTATTCCAAGAACGAACAAGAACACGGGGAACACCTTGCACAAGTACTAAAGGTACTCAAGGAGGAGCAGCTCTATGCTAAATTCTCCAAATGTGAATTCTGGATTCCTAGAGTGCAATTCCTCGGGCACATCATCGATTTTGACGGTATTCACGTAGATCCAGCAAAGGTCGAATCTGTCAAAGATTGGGCATCTCCTAAATCACTGACGGAGATCCGCCAATTCCTAGGCCTTGCCGGGTACTATCGCAGATTTATTGAATATTTCTCCAAAATAGCCAAGCCAATGACTAAACTCACGCAGAAAGGAATGAAGTTCGATTGGGGAGAGAAAGAAGAATCAGCCTTTCAACTAATCAAACAGAAGTTGTGCAGTGCACCTATTTTGGCCTTGCTAGAGGGCAACGATGACTTTGTTGTATACTGTGATGCCTCACACAAGGGCTTAGGTGCAGTATTGATGCAGAGGATGAAAGTGATCGCCTATGCTTCAAGACAACTGAAGAAGCACGAGAAGAACTATACCACCCATGATCTAGAACTTGGATCCGTAGTTTTTGCTCTCAAAATCTGGAGACATTACCTATACGGAATGAAGTGCACAGTGTATACTGACCATAAAAGTTTGCAACACATATTGGATCAGAAGGAGCTGAACATGAGACAATGCCGTTGGATTGAGTTGTTGAGTGACTACGACTGCGACATCAAATACCACCCCGGTAAAGCAAATATGGTTGCTGATGCTTTAAGTCGTAAGGAAACGGACCCTCCTATGAGAGTTCGGGCATTAGTTATGACAATCAGTTTGGATCTACCCAAACAGATTTTGGAAGCTCAAACTCAAGCCCAATTACCTGAAAACCTCGTGAAGGAAGACTTTGGGGGGAATGCTCAGAACTGACCTTAGTAAGGAGAAGCTAGAACCTAGAGCAGATGGAACCCTATGCCTTCACGGACGAAGTTGGTTACCTTGCTATGGAGATTTGAGGAACGTGATCATGCATGAATCTCATAAGTCTAAATATTCTATACATCCCGCATCTGAAAAGATGTATAAGGATATGAAGAAATTATATTGGTGGCCGAATATGAAAGCCAACATCGCCACCTACGTGCAGAAGTGTTTGACATGTTCACGTGTCAAGACTGAACACCAGAGACCATCGGGTTTACTTGTACAATCTGAGATACCGAAATGGAAGTGGTACAACATCACCATGGACTTATTCACCAAACTCCCAAAGTCATCCCACGGTTACGATACTATCTGGGTAATCGTCGACCGACTCACCAAGTCCGCTCATTTCCTGCCAATTAGGGAGAACGATTCCCTTGCAAGACTAGCAAAAATGTACCTGAAGAGATTGTGACCAAACATGGGATACCAGTGTCGATAATTTGTGATCGAGACGGTAGGTTCACATCAAACTTTTGGAAGGCTTTCCAACGAGCCTTAGGTACCAATTTAGACATGAGCACTGCTTATCATCCGCAGACTGATGGTCAAAGTGAACGAACCATCCAGAATCTAGAGGACATGCTACGAGCATGTGTGATTGATTTTGGAAATGGATGGGTTGACCACATTCCTTTAGTGGAATTCTCCTACAACAACAGTTATCACACTAGTATTAAGGCTGCCCCTTTTGAAGCACTGTATGGTCGCAAATGCCGTTCACCTGTGTGCTGGGCAGAAGTAGGTGAATTTCAGCTCACTAGACAGGAACTAATCTAGGAGACTACTGACAAGATTGTCCTCATTAAGCAAAGAATTCAAGCTGCTCGCGACCGATAAAAGAGCTATGCGGACCTGAAACGCAAACCTATGCAATTTGAAGTAGGTGACCGTGTCATGCTCAAGGTATCACCTTGGAAGGGTGTTGTACGCTTTGGCAAACGTGGAAAACTGAATCCACGTTATGTTGGCCCTTTCAAAGTAATAGCCAGGATCGGGGAAGTAGCTTACCGTTTAGAGTTGCCCCGACAACTGAGTCAGGTACACTCTACCTTTCATGTCTCTAACCTGAAGAAGTGCTATGCTAAAGAACCATTGGCTATGCCATTGGAGGGAGTTCAATTTGACGACAAACTCCAGTTCATAGAAGAACCAGTAGAAATCATGGAGAGGACAGTTAAGAAATTGAAACGCAGTCGCATCCCGTTGGTCAAAGTACGTTGGAACTCTAGGAGAGGCCCTGAGTTCACTTGGGAACGAGAAGACTCGTTCAAAACCAAGTACCCACACTTGTTCACCTGACCAATGACTTCATCCTAAGCTTTGAGGACAAAGCTAAAATAACGGGATGGTGCTGTAAAACCTCTAATTTTACCTTATTGACTTTGTCAACTGTTGTACTATTTATTTTTGGAATCTATATAATTCTACCTTTATATGACTTATTTTTAATCATATACCTTTTGTCATACTACCTTTCATATTTATTTTATATTTATATGGACCTCTAGTCATTGTTGACTACCCTGGCAACTAACTGGCCACCTGAATGAACCAGGACTCATTACCTCAGTACATATTTTTGAGATAAACTGTAACCTTACTTAATTTAATTATTAAGTACCTGGACTTATTTTAGATGTACTTATTTACATATATTACATAATAGGAATAAACACCTAACACCTTAAAACAATGTACATTATTTTACATTGTCATTTAATTACTTTAAGTAAGTAAAATAGTTATAGTGATGTAGTCATTATACACTTTCACTAAATTACCTAAAAGCTTCAACAATGATACCTATAACTCAACAAATGCTTACAATATTAAACAAGGGCTATTATTCTCATTCAACACTTGATAAAAATTATCAAAACACATTCGCACATGCATGCTAATGTCGTGCATATATATACATACCCTACCCATTCATAATCATTTTCCTAACTTACAAGTGTAATCATGTACACTCCACTAATACACAATAGCTTAAGCTTAAACCATGCTTTTCTTACACATTTACTTACACACACCATGCATAACACTATGCAAGCCTTTTCTTGTCCCCTTTGACCTCAAAACACACGACATCTCCTTGCCACTTGAAGGGGAAAGTCCATTTGCTATTTTAAGCATGTGTAGGAAAGAAAGCAAGTATATCCCAACCAAATCACAAAGATATCTAGGAAGAGATTCAATGTACCAACAAAGATCTCCTAAGGATCTTCTCTTTCCTTAATTTAGCCGAAACACACAACTCACCAACACAAAACACTTGCAACTCAAATATCACTCTCACTATCATCTCTCTCAACCTATGGCTCAAACACATTTCCACCATTAACAAGACCTTCAAACTTCATTCCTACTCCTAAATCATGTCTCATACTACATGAATGTTAACCATTAGTTCACTCTACAAATATCTTGATCATTGAAGCAAAGAAAGAAGCCTAGAAGCCTCCATTGAAGCCCACGGCTACATATTTGTTACTAGGATCTCCATTGTTGAAAGCTTATCACTTGTTCTTACTCATTCTCCTATCACTCCTAAACCTATCTAAACAAGGTAAGTTAAACTTATAC